>JAABOM020031259.1:0-17373 GCA_011800125.2 Solanum clarkiae
GATGAATTCATGAAAGGTATCTACAGTGTTTCAAGTTGACCACACCTTGTTGAGGGGTTGATATGCCTCAACCATTTTGATGGGAGGTGCTATGCCCATCTACCATATTGAGGGGTATATACCTTGACCACTTTGATGGGGGTATTATGCCCATCTACCATGTTGAGGGGTATATACCTTGACAACTTTGATGGGAGGTGTTATGTCCATCTACCATATTGAGGGATATATACTTTGGCCACTTTGATGGGGGTGCTATGCCCATCTACCAATTGAGGGGTAGATACCTCAATCGCCTTCCATGGGGGTGGTATGCCTTGAATTCCAAGTACAAGTTGGCTTGTTCTATAATGATGGTCTCTTCCTACACAAGTAGTATGTTCTATACATGAATGTTTTACCTCAAGAATTGATCGTGCATGCCATGTTGCTAATATAGTATCACTTGCTTATGATTATGCATTTTGACTATGTCCTTATCTCCTGTTGCATTGCATCCTACATACTTAGTACATTCTAATGTACTAACTCATACTCTATGGCTATATGATGTTACCATGTAGGAACTGGAGCTCCTCATGATCATCCTCCACATGGTTAGTTTTGGAAATCTTGAAGATAAGCTTTAATGAGTCCTCAAGTTCGGGGACACTAGCTATGCTATTCTTGCTTATGTTATTTCTTTATGTTTAATACTTGATACAATGAGGGTGAGCCCGGAAAGCGTCTTGGGCCCCGCCCTATCTATGCTAGAGGTATTGTTGGACAAGTGATGTAATTATGTTATGCTCTTGGCTCTTGGTTGTTTATGGTTATCTAAGACTTTCCTTAGTCCCTTTATCCTTATTTAAATCTCTTGATATTGTTTACTTTACTTCCGCGACCAAGGATGTGTGGTTGATATGCTAAGAGGCTTGTTTGGGTCCCTTCGGGTTCCCATTTTCCATGTCACGTCTAGGCCCTAGGCTTGGTCATTACA
Source organism: Solanum clarkiae (assembly GCA_011800125.2). Classification (NCBI taxonomy): domain Eukaryota; kingdom Viridiplantae; phylum Streptophyta; class Magnoliopsida; order Solanales; family Solanaceae; genus Solanum; species Solanum clarkiae. The sequence continues at coordinate 980 of JAABOM020031259.1, forward strand.
CGCATATCCTTTGGTCTATGCAATTCACCTGCAACATTGTAGAGGTGCATAATGGACATATTCCAAGACATGGTGGAGGATTTTGTGGAAGTCTTCATGGATGATTTCTCAGTCTTTGGGGAGTCATTCGAGGTAGGTTTGCATAATTTGGATAGGGTTCTAGCTCATTGTGAGAAGACTAACCTCATCCTAAACAAGGAAAAATATCATTTCCTAGTAAAAGAAAGGATAGTCGTTGGGCATAAGGTGTCAAAGCATTGTTTGGAGGTGGATAGAACAAAGATCGAGGTGATTGAAAAGCTACCTCGACCCGTGTCAGTCAAAGGAATCTACAGTTTTCTTGGGCATGCTAGGTTCTATTGCACATTCATCAAGGACTTCTCAAAGATCTCAAAGCCACTATGCATCCTACTGGAGAAAGAGTTACAGTTTAAATTTGATGCTATAGCAGGCTTTTGAGACGCTGAAGAAGCAGCTAGTGGAAGCACCCATCTTGACAACTCCAAATTGGGAGCTCCCTTTTGAGCTAATATGTGATGCTAGCAATATTGTTGTGGGAGAAGTGTTAGGTTAACACAAGGACAAGGTGTTTCACTCCATATAATATGCCAACAAGACCCTAGATTCAACACAATGCAATTACACAGTTACTGAGAAGGAGATGCTGGCATTGAATTCCAGATCCATGCATATGAGAATATCAAGATATACAAGGAAAAGGTAAAGAAATAGTATAACAGGCATATAATCAGGTGTATCTTTGAGCTTGGAAAAAGGTAATTCTCTTTAACTCTCATCTTAAATTATTTTCAAGTAAGTTGAGGTCCAAATGGAGTGGCCATACACAGTGGTGAGTGTGATGCCACACGGTACTATCAAACTGCATGAGAAGGCCACAAACCAAACATTTTTTGTTAACGGACAGCGTGTCGAACACTACTACGAGGATGACACGAATCTTGATGAGGATGCCATTGAATTGGCCATTGAAGAGTGAGTTATTGTTGAGTCATGTTGCGATGGTAAATTAGATGTTGCATGGGAGGCAACCCGTGGTGAGGTAACCATAATTTCTTTAGTTTTCTGTTTAGTTTTATATATAAGAAAAACTAGTAGAAAAATAAATTTTTTCCACAAAGTGTTCATCCGCGACAAATCCACGCACAGACCTTTACTAATATAGGGAAATATTTTATCGTCTTCAATTCTCGTCAATCTGTTAGGTATTTTTAATTTTTCTTGGCCAGATTAACTTAATTTATTGTTTTGTAGCTTAATCAGGTGTTCAAAAATTTTTATAGGGTTCAGTGCTCAAAAAATAAAATTTTTCAAACATTAAAAAATTTCTAATCTAGAAACATTCGGATTGTCGACCTGTCATGGAGAAGAGTCCAAGGAAAGCCAAGCCCAGACACGCAAAATTGAAAAAGAAAAAAAAAGGAGAAGTACAAGTCTGTGATTGGTTCATGTCACGGATATGTACAGTTTTAGGTGATTTTTGTAAACCGATCCAGCCCACTACCCCCTATTTATAACCCCCCCTCCGCACGTGAATTTTTCATCCATTTACGTGTCCCTCAAAAAAAAACCCTCTTTCATTTTTTGCTCAAATATTTCATCCCAAAACACCCAATTACAAATAAATTTGCGTCGCCCTTCAAGTCCCTCCAAGGTTTTTCATTGTTTTTCTCTTGTAATTGTCACTCAAGGTATGTGTTCTTCTCTCCCTTTTCTTGATTATTACTTGGGTATGTCAAATTTTAGGTACCATGAGTTTAAATACTTGTTGTTGTTTGTTCTTTATGGAAATTATTGTACGAATTGGGTTGGGTGTTTTATTTGTGTGCTTAATTTCATAGATGGGGTTGATTTTGTGCTTCATGGCTATGGTTCCCCACCCTAGGTAGAATTTGGGGGTGAAATTGAAAAAAAAAATTGGGAAATTTGTGTACTTGTACCCAGTTTGTTCAAATCTTGGTGTATTTATGTTGGGTTGTGCAAGACCCAAGTGTGGGGTACTTTATCAAGTGATAGTACTATGTTATTGCCCCATATGGTTAGAAAGTTGTTTATAATTCATTTGTTTGATATGACTGCTTAGTTGTTGAAGGCGTATGAATTATTGATGTTGAGGGATGATGATGGTACTTGAATCTAAGTATGGGTTAAGTATTTTTGGCCACATGTTTGGGGTGGTGTTGTCTATTGAGTTGTGATTACCTATCTAAGATGAGAAGTCAGAGTACCTTCTCACCCTATGGATTGAACTAAGTGTGGGTCGGGTGCCAACTTGTTCCTTGTGTAGGGGCTAGGTATCGTTCATACATTGACGATGTTCTGTTGTTGTTGTAGGATAATTATGGCCTCTGGAACTCATAGAATCGGCGTATCTACCACCAAAACAGGTCAGGAAGGGGCTTCGAGCAGTAAGAGATGGGCACGGGACACCCTCGAAGTTCCCAAAGCCCAGATCCTCCCAAGGGTCAAAGACCCCAATATGGGCTCAATGTTGTTTTGAAAGAAGGAAAGAGATGGTATAGGGCATATAATGAGACGAAGTACTTCGCCAACGTGCCCATTGATGCAGACACCCTAGCTAGGGACTATCCGGCTATCTATCAAAGGTTCATGGACTACCGCCTGACCTTCCTCTTTAAACAGGTCCTTTCTTGTAACCTCAACATGGTCTGGGAGTTCTATGATAATATGAAGACTGAGGCGCACTCCCAAGTTGTCACTGTTCAAGGGATAGAGGTTAATATAACCCCAGTTGCTATCAACGGGATCTTGGGGACTCTGGATGTCTCCACTACCCCTTTTACTGAGCTGCAGATCCACCCACCTTATAGAGGCATTCTCTACACCTTGGCTGCTGATACCTCCATAGCTAAGTCAATTCGTCACAGATACAAGAGGTACCACCAATCTTTCCCTTTTGCTCATATGAACAGGGAGGCCAGGGTTTGGATCAAAATCATTATGCATTTTTTCTTCCCTAGGCAACATTTTAGTGAAATCACACGAGACTGGGTGTTCTTGGCATATGCTCTGATGACGAGGGTGGAGTTGAACTTTGGGTCGGTCTTCAAATCCACCATGAGGAAGGCTCGAGTTCATCCACGATGCAAGTATGCCTTTGGTGGTTTGATTACTGAGTTGTGTAGGCATGCAGGTGTCCCTGAGGAGCCCCTTGACTACTTCCTATGGATAAAGGCCTCTCATTATAATGTGACTAACATCAAGGGGCTTGATGTGTCTACTGGACCTGTGCTCACCACTATTGAGAGGGCACATAGAGACGAGCTCACCATGGTTCAGATGTATAGGCTAGAGATGTTGCGCCATAAGATAGGTGGTAGACTTTCCACTCAGCAGGAGCTTGATGAGGTCGAGGCCCGGTACCCACTTAACGCCCATGCTAACGCGGTGTTGGGAATCAACCCACATTTCTTTGAGCTGGTGAAGGATTTACCCACTGATATGGACAATGGACGGGAGGCCTCAGGTGTGGATGAGGATGAGATAGAGTTGGATGAGCCGCCAGTTAATGTGGGGGGTGAGCCCATTCTGCCAGCTGGGATGGATGATAATTGAGCACCATACTTCCATCCCACAGGTTACATATGTTAAGCACTAAGGCCAATGCTTATATTAAGTGTGGCATGGGAGTATTTCTATGTTTATGTTTCTTTCTTTTAATTCAGCCATGTATAAAGACTATGCTTTATTTTCTGTTTGTTTGCATATTTGTTTAAATTGGACATCATTTCATTTTGCTTGGGTCTGTAACTAAATATTGAATGTTCTTAGTATGTTGGAATGTTCATAGTGTTTTGAATGTGCATGCTATTATTTTAATTAGGTTCTTTGTTGATATAATATGTGAATGTCTAGGGAGTTGTCATATCTGAGTGGCAGGGCCGTATGATGGATGGATGAAAATTTTCCTAAGGGTATTCGTCAATGTGAATTTCATGTAGAGTGTCGGTAGAAGTGTAAAGCTCATGTTGCGTAGTGTATTTGAATCAGGGACAATTGAAGCAATTTAACTCTAAATAGCTCATGTTGACACTTTGAGCTTCATAAGGATACATGCTTAATTATGAACTCTTGTGAATGGTGTGATGGTGAGTCTAGTGTTATCCTTGTTATGAAAGTGTTCCTTGTGAGAGTGAGCAAATTTTGGTCTCTGTTGTAATAATTGCTAGAACTTGCTCAATATGTGGACCTATCTAGGTAGGAATAGAACTTAGAGGAATGGATCTATGCATTTCTTTGGTAGCTTAATTTTGAACCGCCCTTTGACCCACCTAAACGAATCATCCCTAGTTAGCCCTATTGAGCCTTAACGTTTTCTTTGGATAGCAACATTCTAAGCCTAACCCATTTTTTTGTTCGTAAGTCTTCTTTTGATCCTAAATCCTAAGTGTTATAGCACAATAAGACAAAGGGAGGGAGCTTGAATATGACACCTAAAGGATAAGATCTGATAGAGTAAAGAAAATACAAATTAGAAAATTACAGACCCTTAAACAGTGCGGGTCCGTGACATGTCCGCGTTGCGGACCCATCGCGAAGAGGGTCTGACCCACTAACAAAAAAAAGCAAGAAAAAATATTTTGTTAGATTTTCTTGTATGCATAAGAGAAAAAGTACCATTTGAAGATATTTTCTTTTAAAAAAAATTGTAACTTTAAGTTAAAAGGGACCCACAATCCGAGTGTCAAAAAATGAATGTATCATCACACAACTTTGGTTGGTTGTGCCTCAACCATAGTAAGTGGTGTCAAGTTAGGAAGGAAGAGAGGTGAAAGAAGAAGAAAAAGAATAGTGTAAGCTATAAGAGCTTGGGAATTGAGCCATGACACACATATCCATAAATATTCCCCACTTGCCTTCAGCCAACATTACAACCAAATAGAAGAACTATATGATCCTTTGAGTTAGATTCCAACTTTGTTGAGGTTACACATTAAAGGCAAGCCTATATGGATTACAAGCAACATGAGACATCTTTTGGGAGAGCGAGAGTTGATTTTGTACCCATTTCTAATCTCTTAGCTAGGTTGTTGTGATATGCACATGGGTAGCTCTTCTAGTGAGGGCATACGACTGTCAAATGGTGATAACTAGAATAGCCGGTAACAGAAATTCTACATGAGTCCACATTATATCATGAGTGTAAGGTGTGATGTGATGTTGCTAAGGGTGTTGAGAGATGTTAGACCTGGTTTAGGAAACTCGCTTGTAAGATGTACCTTGTACATGCTACCTAGGGGTCACATGCACGTGTCTTGATTTGTTCGAGGACGAACAAATCTCTAAGCATGGGGTGGTGATCTTAGGCGTACTTATACGCCAAATTAGCCAAAATTATCCATATATAGAGTTTAGACAGAGATACATCCATAGAGTTTAGGTGGTTTTAGTGTAGTTCAACATATTTTGCTAATCTTGGATTGAGTACGCTTGTTGGTTGTGTTTTTGCAGGTTTTTGCATAGATTATGCAAGTCCAAATTCACATACGGAGTTTGAGGAAGAACACAACTGCGGAATTAAGTGAAGAAATCAGTCAACTCAGCAAAGATGCTAAACTGCACGTCGCGGACCCTATGAAAAAGTTGTGCAAGCTGAAATCTTGGAGAAAAAGGCGCAAAGCAGAAAAAGACTTAAAGTCCACACTGCGGACTTGTACAAAAATTAGAGAAATTGTCCCAATCAGCATTAAATGCAGAAATATAGTAAAAGCAACCCAGTCCACGTCTCGGGCTTTGATGACACAAGGGCAAAAGCAAGATACAGGTTTTTTAGGTTATATTCAGTTTAGAACATGAGTTTTCATATCTGGTTTTTTCAAAGAACAAGGGAATACAACTGAGAACTTCATTCTAGGATTGTTTTGGTTCATTTTTACCTTTGATTTTTCATTGTTGAATGTTGATTAATTTTTTATTGATGTGTAAGACAATTATGAGTGACTAATGTTCCCATATTTTGGGATTGTAGCCATAAACCATGTTCTAGTTCTTGATTTTTACATGTTATGAATGGGTTTCCACTAGATTATTCCTATATTATTTTTAGCTAAACTTCATAGCCTGATTAACCATAGGGTAGATTAGTTATTCATTTTGAATTCGAGAGATATTGGGATGAATAGAACCTAGTAATATAGGGAGCTTGTTTAACTAGGAAACTAGGTTGATTCGTGTATGGAAGACCCGTGAAAACTACCCATACACCTAGCTTGATTCAAATACTGGAAGATAACATTGAAGAGCCCTCATTGATCATGTTTATCCCCTCTCAACAATGTAGTTAGGTTGTTCATGAGGGTAGGCCAGTAGAGGCATGCAAACTTGCTTAGATATTTTCAACCTTGTGAATCAATAATTAGGAAACCTACACATAAGTGCACGCATGAGTCTAGAATGTGTGTCAAAAAGATTGCAATCGCGATATCATACTTAATTTGATAATTTACTACAAACCAGTTGACAGTAGTAGTTATAATTAGTTATTTCAATGTCAACTCAACATTTCCATCAGTTTCTACGAGAACACATTTAACATGACAACTTTGGATTGGTAATTGAACTCTAGTTTAAATCCCTTGGGTTTGACATCTAGCTCCTAATAAGGACCACTATATTACTTGTTTAGATCATGTACACTTGCATGCGCTAGGGGCAACACCACCAACAGATTCAACCGTAGATCTCATTTCGTTTCTCTAGGAATATGGATCGTTGTTCACAAAATAAGTGTCTTTATATGATTTGATGAATTAAGAATTCTCAATCCTTTACTGGTTTTGCAATTTTACTTTTACAATAGTTTTTGAGGTCAGATTGTTTTCAAACATTTTACTGACTTTTTCACTTTACAGTATTTCTCTTTCTTTCCCTTTAGGAGTCAACCACTCTCCCATAAAATAGGGAAATGGTGAGGCAGTTACAACCGCCCTTCTTAAGGGATAATAACTGTACCACCACATATTAAAATCAGATACACAGATCCAATTAAGATTGGATCAAGTCGGTCCACATGGACGAACCACGATCTTAAAAAAATCTTACAAAATGTAATTGAATGAAATTATATAGTTTGACTTGTTTGTTTGACCAAGTACTTGGTTAGTAGATACTAGGTCTAATTGAGATGAGATAAGTACACTTTCTAACTCTCGAGGGACACGGGGTGGACAGGAGGAGGGGGGAATTGCTATTACTTATGTGGTATAATTACTTACTTTTAAATTCGTCTTTTTAAAATTTTATTTTCTTTTTTATTTCACTTTTTAATATTTTAAAAATATATTTGTATTTCATATTATTTATTTTTCATTTTCTTTCTTGTCATTCTCAATTTTTACTTCTTGTGATTTTACGTAATTGCTCACATTTTTTTATTTCTTTTCATTTTTATTTTCTTCATTTAGCATTACTACATTATTATTCTAGTCTTTGAATTAAAGTAGAATTTTGTTCAAATTGAATGAGAGGTTTATCTTTTACTTTTTTTTTTATGTTATGTTGAAACTTTATGTAATATTGAAACTTATTGTATGTTATATTGCAATCTAACATAAGAGTGACTATATCAACTTTTTTAAAAATTTATGTTATATTTTTTATTTCAGTTTATTTAATTTAGTAGTATTGACATGCTACTTCATATTGCATGCTATTTATTTTAGTTAGAATTAATAAATTATTGTTTATTAAATATGTGAATAATTTTCTGACATTATATTTATAATATATATCTCTGTCAAACTTACAATTCACAATGTTCTTACAAAATGTGTGTTTTTAATTTTAAGAGAAGACGTAACAAACTATGCAAGCCTCCCAACAAAGCCAATACATATTTGTCATTAACTTCTCGTTTTTGATAATTAATTTTTATTTTAAAAAATCAATCTTATCATAAAGAGGAGATATGCATATGTCCATTGATAAAGTGTAAAAAGTCGAATATAATAGGGACAAGGAGAAGTAAGTTTAAGCTAAAAAAGTATTAAGACGAGGTAATTAGAAGGTGTGAACGTCACGTGTGATAGAAGGTTAATAAGTAGCAGAATGTTGACTTTACTTTTTGAAGGTCCAGGCTTGTTGGGGTTTGTCATTGTATTAGTTGGATTCTTATTTCTTGCTTTTGATATCTATTATAATTTGTTGTTTTCGCTATTATGTTATCACATTATTTTGTTCTTTTCTTATAGGCTTTGCACTGCTTTTCTCACTATTTTCCTTTTCTTAGACTTGAATTCGTTGTATTTGTATCGAGTGTCTTTCCGAATATGATGTAGTGATAAGATGTACATGTTCTATATTGAGATATTGTTGTTAATCTTATCATGTAACGACACTATTGCAATCAACTAATATTCTGTAAATACATAATAAATACATTACGAAAAACAAACATGACAATCATTTTTTATTATATTATGTAATTACTATATTTATTACACCAATTCTAATTTCCAAATGACTTTTCAAACAGACTCTTTGGAAAACTAACTTTACTACCTACAGTAAAAAAATATTTTGCAAGACTTTCTTTTAATCTCACCACTCGACCCCAACTTCCGATACAATAGGGTCTATGCCAGTCTTGGTTCAAGGTTGGGTCTTGAGTATTGTTAGCATCATAGGTTGGGGTCTCAATTTGGGTTCCCAAGTGTAATTAGACAATTATTGTCTTGTGAATATATAACTCATAAAACTTGTAATTGAAAATTAACTTTGAGGTAGAATTAAATATTAATTAATATAAGTGTTTTATAATATTTTAATTTAGTTAAGAACAAAATGGTAATCTAACTTTTAAAGTTAGATCTTTCCACTTTTCATAATATATGAATATATGAAAAATTTTACTATGGTTGAGGCACAACCAACCAAAGTTGTGTGAGGATCCATTCATTTTTTGAAGCTTGGATTGTGGATCCCCTTTTAACTTAAAGCTACAAAAAAATTTAAATATATATGTGTGTGTGCATATGTATATATATGAAAAGTAATTAGTAGGCGTAAATGAAAAGACGTAAAGTGGATATGAAATCAAATGAATAGAAAATGTTAAAAATAAAGTTTATATATATAATAAAAATGGAGGGAAAGAGGGTGCTATTTTCCCTCCTTAATTGAGATCTTTACATACCACATCTAACACAAGCAAAGTAAAAGCCACAAAGGAAAAGTACTCCATTGTTAATCTTTTATTCTCAAACAGGTCCAGATTCTACTCAAGTAAAGTTATTATATACATCTTAATACATAAATTTATGAGCTTATTTCTTCACTCTCATTTCTTTGTCTTTTTAATGTTATTTATATTTATACAATCATCTTTTCTTACCAAAATTTTGAATTAAAAAAAAGTTGTTCATTCTTTATTTTGATACATATATAATTATATGTAGCATCAGTATAAATATTATGTACATAATTTTAAGCAAAATTTTGCTTTATTTTGTGTAGAATCATCCGATGCTTATGAATATGTTCCGTCTTTGAACTTTTCTTTTGTCCGAACATTTGTGTATTATTCATTATTGTCATATGTAGTCTTCATACTTGTTCGAAAAATCCTATCAATATAAACTATTAAATTTTAGTATAATTCAAAAATAAAATCAATACAAACTAGATGTACTGCTTTTATATCAAAAAATATTAATTTCAACAAACTTACTTCTAAATTTAATGATGATCACATATTTAATTTTAAAATTTTAAATAAATTTTACAGAAACATACAAATATATATTATTAATATTTTTTATGTATTACACATATTTTTGAAAAGATATAAATTTTAATGATATAATTCTTTTTGGTATAGATCAAATTAAGAGACAATGGAGGATGCACATATTGATACAGGAAACTCTGCTCAAGAAAGTATTACATTACATTTATATGATATTTTTGTTAGTTCTAGTACGAATAACATTAAATTTATTTATATATTTATCTATTGGTTAAATTTTGATATTTATATTTTTTAAAAAAAATTTATTGTAGATTTCAATGTTAATGATCATGAATATTCCACAAGAGGACATATTGTTTATATGTTTAGCAAGAACTTTGTCTTTGAGATTGGTATGAAATTTAATTCTGAAGAGGAATCATACAAGACATATAATTCATATGTCGTGAAAAAAGATTTTGGTGTTCGAAAAGGAGCAAAGACTTATAACATAAATAAAGTGGTGACTAGGCGTTTATTTCTTTGTTCTTGTGAAAGACAATCTGATAAGTTTTCTCTTTTTTCAAGAAAGAAAATGACAAAGATTAGAATATAGATGTGGTTGTATGACTCCTATAAAATTCATAATTGCAAATGGAGTGTGGGAAGTATGTGTATTCAATGTTGTGCATAGTCATCCCATGATGCAAGCTTATAAGTGCTACTAAAAATATTCTTGGATCTATGGTGGATGCTGGTATTCATACAAAAAAAGTTGTTCGATATCTTCATAACGAAGCAGGTGGAATAGAAAATGCAGGGTTTATTGATACTCATAACTTTGTGCAAGCATATAAGAGGAATATGATTAGTAGTGGAGATGCTCAAACTTTGATAAATCATTTAATCCATTTGCAAGCAGAAGACTCTAGCTTCTTTTATTCTTTTCAAGTGGATGAAAATGGCAGATTGTGTAATGTTTTTTGGAGAGATAGTATATCTAGATTCCATTATGATTGTTTTGGAGATGTGATGATTTTTGACACGACAGATCGTATAAATAGATATGATATAATTTGTGCTCCATTTGTTGGTGTGAATAATCACTGAAAAAAATACTTTTTTTGGATGTGTATTCTTATGCAATGAAACTAGTGGTTCTTTTGTTTGGCTGTTTCAAACATTTTTGAAGGCAATGGGAGGAAATATACCAAAAACAATCTTTACTGATCAAGTCCCTACAATAGCTTTTGCCATTAAAGATGTTTTTCCTAGAACATGCCATCGATTATGTGAATGGCATATTGACAGAAATGCTCAAAAGAATATATCACAATTTTATTTTAAATCAGGATTTCAATCTTGTTTTGATACTTTTTTTGTGGAAATGCAATTTAGAATCGAAAATTTGAGTTGGTATGACAAAAGATGATAAATGATTGGGATTGTGGGAGTAATACTTGGCTTCAAAAGCTGTATGACTTGAGAAAAAAATGGTATCCTGTATATAGCTGGTCTACTTTCTCAGCAGATATCAGATCAACACAAAGAAGTGAGAGCACAAATAGAGTCTTCACTCAAATATCATGCAAGACTGAGTATTACTGAGTTTGTAAAGCATTACGAGCAGCGAACAACTGAAATGCGTGATATTGAAATAACTGAAGAGTACAAATCTCGAGGAGATCCAAAATTTTTTATTGAAGATTGTGGAATATTAAAGTATGCTGCTAGAGTGTACACAAGAAGAATTTACACATGATTTCAACATAAATTTTTACAAGGGACAATAAAAAAAGTGGTTAATGTTGAAATTAATGGAAATCTTGCAAAATATACAATTTTAAATAGTGAAAGTAGACAAACTGAAATTGTCCAATTCAATTCAGTTGATAGTTCTATTGTTCGTAGTTATCATATGTTTGAATTGATGGGTTGATTATGCTGTCATGCACAAAGAGTTTAGTTCTTCGACTTGAATTTTTCTTATATACCTGAGAAATACATTTTGAAGAGATGGTCTAAAAATGCGAAGCATGAGAATGAGTTTGAGGAGTATACCAAAAGGAAGGAAACAACAAAATCGTCTATGGCAATTCATTTGAATAGGTCGATGAAAGATTCATTTACTCTTATCATTTTAGCCGCAAATGATGTAGATTCGAAAGAAATTGCTAAAAAGTATTTATATCAAGCAAGAGTTAAGATCACTAAACATCAAAGTGAATTATATGGTGGAGAAAAAAATAAAGACAAATTTGATTCATCTGCTGATCATTTTATTGGGTGTAAAGATCAAATTCTGGATCCAATTAAAATAAAAGAAAAGGGAAACGGATATGCAAGATTGAAGCCAAAAGGTGAGCAAAAAAAGGAAAAAAAAAAACAACACATATGACCTTCAAAAGCAGAGTAGGACAAATAAATAAAAATCAATATTTGCATAATAGAGCAAATTTTGACAACACCCTATCTGCCTCAATGCAACAAGTACAATATCAGTCTATAGGATTAAATTTTGAGGTTTGTGTTTTACTTAATTAAATTTCACATTTTTTAATTATTGCTATGTTTTTGTACTAGTTTTAATTTATTTTTTTTTTGAAAAAATCTAATATGCGGTTACATGGAAATTCATCCAATACGTTTACTCAATTTTTGACTCAAGATTTGAATTTGCCATTTGAAGTTTACATGCAGAATCAGGGCTCAAACAAACAGATCATTGAAGATAATTCTATTTGATCTTTGAGACGGTTCTTATTTTGTTAATCTTTGAACAAGAAAACATGACAACATTATTATTTTTTGTATTTTGATTTCAGAACTGATATGTAAAAAATATAGAAATCTAAATGTTGTCAAATATATACAGATATATATATAATCTTTTTGGGAAGATAGTTTGAAAAGAAATCTCAAAAAAAAAAAGAAGAAAAATTAAGAATTCATACCTGAAAATCCTGATTAGATAAAAATGGAAGAAGTAGCTTGAAGGAGATTCACCAAATATCTTCACTTGATTTTTTTTAACTTCTTTTTGCAGCACATATTAATTTTTTTCTTTAACAACACCAAGAATATAAGTCAAATCTTCAAAAAAAATTCCACCAGATCTAAGATATAGTTTATTTTTAGAGAAAGAACTTCTGGTTTAAGAAAAAAGTAAGAGGGAGAAATATCCCATTTTTATGTCTGCAAAAATTCCACCAAATACGTATATTTTATGTTATCTAATGGAACAACACTGTTGTAATAGACCAATAATCCCATTTTCTTCATATTTTTATTTATTAGTAATTAATTAATGGAGCAGTACTTGCAATGACCAATAATTCATTTACTTTGTCTTTTTATTAATTAATTAATTAGTGGAGCACCGTTGTAGTGGACCAATAATCTCATTTACCTTGTCTTTTTATTTATTAATTCATTAATAGAAAATCACCTTTACAATGACCAATAATCCCATTTACTTTTATATTTTATTTATTAATTAATTAATGGAGTAGCACTGTTTGCATCATTCATTCATAACAATAGCTTTTTTTTTATATATATATATTTATTTATTCTACAACTTTCTATTCATTACATGTATGAATAATAAATAAGTGGACCCCACGATTCTTTATTTGTATCTTTTTAATTAATGGGGTAAGAGAAAAAGTACCGTTTGAGGATATTTTCTTTTAAATTTTTTTTTTGTAGCTTTAAGTTAAAAGGGAACTCATAATCTAAGTGTCAAAAAATGAATGGATTCTCACACAACTTTGGTTGGTTGTGCCTCAACCATAGTAAAAATTTTCAACTTTGAGGAACCTCCTTTTAAAAAAAAAAGAAAATTCAAAACTTTTTGTTTTTGTCATTTGTTCACAAAAAGTCTAGTTATGTACTTTACTGATAGGTTAGATTTGATTTTGAAGTTTATTAGTTATCAATATGTACACATGCTATATTATATGAAAAAAATTCCTTGACTTGTCGAGTATTGAAATCCTGAAATATGAAAAAATCAAGAAAAACTGTTGTTGAGCACTGTAATTTTTTTGTAAATTGCAAGACTGATAGCAGATTGTAGAGTGAAGTATGATCAATAGATTACCAATGTCCTGATCTATGAATACACTAGATTTGCTTGTGTGAGACATTGAAACAACATTTCCTGTTGGTAGTTGCACTTTACTTCTTTGTCTCGATGGTATGGCTTGATAATTATTCAGAATTTTCAAATTTGAGGTCATATGATTTGAGGCACCAATGTTAGCTATTCAATTATATTTAATGTGATTGGATAGTAAAGTGATCAAGGTGCCTGATGCAACTGTGTTAGGAGAAGGACCATCAACAGTACCATTATTGAGCATATGAACAACCTGTTGGTATGACTCTGGGGTAAAGTAAGGCCTGACTTGGTCCATAACTTGAGGGTCTCCCTACTGAAGTCCACCCTGTTGCATTTGAGGTACTATCCTTGACTGTTGAGATTGCATTTGAATGAATCTTTGTAAGGTAAAGTGTTGCATAACAATTGATGACCTATTTGGTGAGGTCAGTAGTCATGAGCAGGTCCACTTGTTTTATAGGCATGTCCACACTTTTTAGTACCTGTAGTAAAAAGGTCAACATGATTTACATAGGAGTTAGAGTTACCTGTAGGGCTAGTGTTGCTTTGAGAGATGACTCCTTTCTTTTTTCCTTTCCGATTTGGAGGGTAACTAATAATCCTATAACAATTTTTTTTTGTATGGCTTTTGAATCCATACACTTCACGTATTACTTATGATTTCTTTCATTTTGAGTTTCTACTAAATCCTTGATGAGATACCCTATTATTGTTGAATATTACAACTCCATCATCACTATCATCATTTTGGACCTCTTGAGTAAAATTTGTTAGTGTTCTTTGACTTTCCTGATCAATTAACATTGCATATGCTCTATTGGACTTATTTATTTGATTCCTTGATTGAGAGTAGGACTTATTTAAGCCTATTAAAAATTGGAGTAACCTCAGATTTTCCAAGTGTTGAATGTAGCTTTTAGATTCTGGACATGAACACTCTCGGTAAGGCATAATGGCATCAAATTCATCCCAGAGATCTCGCAACTTAGAGAAGTAGTTAGCTATTGTTACAGTTCCTTGTGTGAGAGTGTATATTTTTCTGTATAAGAAGAGAACTCTAGATCCATTTGCTTTATTGAACCTTTCCTTCAAATCCTCCTAAACTTTGCTAGCATCAGATGTATACACTACACTACTTAAAAGTCCTGATTTAACATCATTCATGATTCATAATATGGCTATTGCATTCATTTTCTCCCACGGCTCATGAAGTATTGGTAGAAATTTGGACTTGGGATACCTTCTATTCACAAATTCTAACTTACTCTAACCTAGAAGACTAATTCTCATAGATTGACTCCACAAATCATAGTTATCAGGCCCCGTTAAATAAAGGGAGATGAATGAACTACCTAAAGTATCGGTTATAAGAACAAGGGATGATTGTGATCTAAAGTAGGAATTACGAGAAAAGTATAAGCTGAATATATGTTTCTGCTGGGTTGCCCATTTTCGATCGTCATTTCGTGTTGTTGTTGTGAGACCTATGATCAGCTGGTTATTTTTACAAATTTTAGTACTCTTGATCAAGTGGCCAAAGCTTTGATACCATGTTAGTAGCTATGGTTGATTACTTCAAGTTCACAGAAGTGTGCTAGTGCATTACCTTAGAGGAAAATGAAAAATAAGGAGACTGAATTTGTGAAATTTTTATTTCTCATACTCAATAATGAGCTAATAGATACAATATATATTTAGTCTGTGAGTAGGCAAGCTCATCTCTAACCATTTCACCAACTTTAACAACCTACAATCCAAAATATATTATTTTATTAAAAATCAAATTATCCTATCTCTAATCAGCTTTTGTTGGTTTACACCACTCAACAACTTCTTCTTTGTCATTGGAATCGAGTGTTACCTTACACGCTAACGACAAATAAAGGGTAAAATTTAGCTATTTTTATAGAAAACTATCTAATTAAATGTGTGTGTGTATATATAATTTTATTATGTTTAAAAATAATTACATAATCTTTCGCTCTCTCCCTTTTTTTTCCATTCCCACTCGCCCTGTCCGATTTTTTGCTTTGCCCCTTTGATCGCTCTTCTCTTTCGCTCACTCTTTTACATTTTTCTGCTTAATGTTGATCGCACTTAGATGCCATTGATGAATATATTTGTGCTAATTTTGAT
This sequence comes from Solanum clarkiae, assembly GCA_011800125.2. Taxonomy (NCBI): domain Eukaryota; kingdom Viridiplantae; phylum Streptophyta; class Magnoliopsida; order Solanales; family Solanaceae; genus Solanum; species Solanum clarkiae. The sequence goes on from JAABOM020031259.1 coordinate 16,948, forward strand.
TCCCGATACACTATATGAGATTGATATCAACTATACGAGATGAAATTGCTTTTGAATACACAAAATATATGATATTGATACGTAATACACATATATGTGAAATTGTCAAATTTGGATACATTGGTAAAATATAAATATATAGAAGGAGAGGTATGAGAGAGGATGAGAGGCGCACGAGAGAGTCAGTATATTTCAAATACATGTGGATCACTTTTGGATATAATGTGGTGACGAATGCTAAGTCAGCAGCGTTCGAGCGCCTTTATGAGGACCTAAGTCATAAAGGCGGGGATAAGAGGTTATATAGGCTTGTCAAAGTAAGAGAAAAGAAAGCTCGCGACTTGGACCAAGTGAGGTGCATCAAAGATGAGGAGGGAGAAGTGTTAGTAGATGACGCCTCCATTAAATTAAGGTGGCAAACCTATT
>JAABOM020031289.1:0-17371 GCA_011800125.2 Solanum clarkiae
ATATCCTACATATTTAATCATAAACCATGGAACAAACGGTAATAACTTATTTTCTTTCTCAAGATCTTTATAAAAATCTTTGGAAAAATAGTCTCGTTCATCTTTGTTAAACGCATGGAAAAACTAATCCCTAAAATTTTTCCATTTTGGACAATAAAATTCTAAAGAAATCTTTTTTCTTGCCGGAGAACCCGGACTAAAATCAATTTTTTCACTATCCATGTAAACCTGTTGGAAAATTCATTTCAGAATCTGTAGGATCACTAAAACGATCTTCTCCTTTAGCAATATTATTTTTATCTATCACAATTTTATCAAAATTTGTTTCTCTAATCTGAAACGTAGAGGCTCTCGAGGGTATATCTAAAATGTAATCTACTGGTGAAATATAAGAGGACACAGATCTAGTCAATCTAGAAGAAGAATCAGTAAGCCTCAGGATATCCTGGGTTTTAAATCTTAAAGTAACATTACCATTCTTACTCTGAATTATTTGAGAAATCTCTTCACTAGTAATCTCTTGAGGTACAGCTGCCTCTTCAATAATCCATTCACTAGGAAAATTAATTTCTTCCCATTTAATTAGTCTTCTAGTAATAATTTTATATTTAGAAAAATTATTTTCAAACAAAACAGTCTCATTATTTTATTCAGAAACTCTACATCTCAGAGATAAGGTATGAAGCGGTCTATAAACAATTCTAGTACAAATACTCATAACTTTCGTTCCAGGTAAATAATTATACCCATGAACCTTAATATTCAAAATAAATGATTGTAAAATATTCGCATCTGTTAAAGCAACAGTTAAATTAGGATAAGCATTAAAATATATCACTCCATAAGCTAAAGTTGATTGTATCGATCCAATCAAAGAATTTTTCCAATTTAAATTTCTTCCATCACGTAAAGCAGCAACAAAACTTTCCGGTAAACTCTTTAACGTTAACGGTTTAAATGCCACTTGTACTAGTTCAATATGAAAATAATTAAATTCTTTATCTTTATAGTAATCTATGTCATTTTGAGATAATTGATTAAAAACTCCACTATCTTTATCCATCATAAAACTTAATTCTGTAGTTTTTATGGTAGTCTTTCCTGAAAATTTCTCAAAAGTACCTAATTTATAAATAGTCTCTATATTTACTTTAGGAATCACCCAAGTATTTAGTAAATCTTGTTGAATAGGAAAATCAACTTGTTCTTTAATCATATTTATAATAAATTTTGGTCTACCAAACCAAGATATAAGATGAGCAATTAAGTGTTGAATAACAACCTTTATAGTCTGATCAGAACTTCCATGGATCTGATATCAAGTGTTGAAGAGGACCTTTTAGGGATGCAGGGTCTTTTACATAGAAGAGATTTATTTAGTTAAATGTGTTTTATGCAAACTGCATATCAATCGTCATAAACCCAACTGGGAGGAATAGATGTGGATATCACTTCATTATATCCGCTTTCGCTTCCCATGTATCACCTTCAATTTGTTAGTTTTTCCAAAGCACCTTAACAGATGCAACTTCCTTGTTCCTTAGCTTCATCACTTGTCGGTATAGGATTTCAATCGATACCTCTTCAAAACTTAAATCCTCTTCAATGTTCATATCATGCAAAAGGAACTATGGAAGTTGGGTCATCAATGAATTTCCTTAACATCAACACATGGATAACTGATGAATCAAATGCAACTCATCGGGTAGATCCAACTCATAGGACACTTTTCCTTCTCTTCTCACCACTTTGTAGCGTCTCACATGCCTAGAACTCAATTTTCCTTTCTTCTTGATCCGGAACATACCTTTCACAGGAGATACCTTCAAGTAGATCCACTCACCAACTTGGAACTCAAGCTCTCTTCTTCTCACATCAAAATAGGACTTTTGTCAACTTTGGGCTATTTGCAATTTCTCCATTATGCTTTTAATTTTCTTTATAGCTTTCATCACCATTTTCAGTCCTATTAATGCCACATCACCATCTTTGAACCACCCGATGGGTAATCTATATCGTCTACCATACAACGCTTCAAATGGTGTCATCCCAATACTTGCATGGAAGTTACTATGGTAGGCGAACTCGATAAGTGGCAAGTGTTCATCCCAACTCCCTATAAATTCTAACACATAAGCTCTCAACATATCCTCCAATGTTTGAATAGTCCTCTCGTCTTATCTATCGGTTTGGGGATGGAGAGTCCTACTCAACTTCACCCTAGAGTCAAGTCCTCTTTGAGAAAATTTTCAAAAGTGAGAAGTAAATTGAACTCCATGATTTGATGTGATAGACAATGGAATCACATGCAACCTCACCAACTCTCAGATATATAAGTAGGCATAGTCCTCGGCATTGAATGTAGTCTTGACATAGGAAACGAGCCAACTTCGTCATGCGATCAACTGTCACCCATATGGAGTCAAAATTTTTTTTGGTCTTTGGCAACCCTACTATGAAGTCCATGTTGATATCTTCCCATTTCCAAGTAGGAATTTCAATGTTTTCTACTAGGCCACCGGCCTATGGTGTTTGACCTTGACCTGTTGGAAGTTGGCACACTCGAACTCAAATTTAGTGATTTCCTTCTTCATTCCATTCCACTAATAAATCTTTCTCAAGTCTCTATATATCTTGGTGGTGTCGGGATGAATAGAATATGAAGAGTTATGAGCCTCTTTCATGATCAACTTCTTCAGCTCACTGTTATTGGGCACACACAACCTCCTTTGATATCAGAGTAGATCATCTCCCCAATTGAGAAGATGATATGCTACCAAAATACAACACATTTGATGCTTAAAGCATAGGATATTTTGTGTTCTCAATGTGATATTTGTGGATTTTATGTGTTTTTGTGTTTAGATTTGCAGGATTATAGGTTGATTATGATTTGAGGAAAAATTGCAGAAGTTGCTAGTTTTTGTTGTTGTACGAGACAACCTACGAGTCGTAGAAGCAATTTTTGAGTCATAGATAGGTTTTATGAAGATTACCAATGAGGGGATATTTGCTAAAGTTGAAGTTTACGAACATGAAGATGAGTTATGGAGGAGTCATAGAGCAATTTACGAGTCGTAGTATATATTTCGTGTCCTGAGGATTAGAGAAGTGGACTTGCAGGAAATTCATCAGACAAAATCCTTTTTACGGGTTGTCAACCACTATATGAGTCGTAAAGGGGTTTCATAAAAATGATCCCCAAAATTCTAATAGCTGATTATGAGACCCCGACTACGAGCCGTAGAAGACATTATGGGTCATAAAGTTCTTTCGTGAAGTTTGCCGACCAGTTTTCCTAATTTATTTAGGACTTGTTTTTAATTATTATAAATAGGTCTTTGGTTATTTCTCAAACTCAGAGAACTCAATACTTGAGAGAGAAAATTGTGAGAGAATCTTTGAGAACACTTGTGGTATAATTTGATCTTCAAGCTTGTGATTCCCATTGACTTTGGATTTGCTTGATCTTAATACAATTGTGTAAGTGTTTGATTATATCTTCTCAATTCATAATATTTTCATCTATGCATTGTATGAGTAGCTAAATCCACTACTAGGGTTGTGGGAACCATGAAGAACTAATAAAGTAAAACCAGATAATTCACAATTCTTGGAAGGTATATATGCATTTATTAATTAACACTCTTCATTTTGCATGTTTTCTAGTGGTGGTCAATACTAAAATTCGCCTAGCGTTACTGACTGGACCAAGGTAGTAATGATAGGAAAAGAGATTAATTAACAAGATTTGATTGATATGTTCTCATCTAATCAACCAAAGTGAGCAAAGGGGAGGTTGTACTGGGACTAATAGGTAATTCTTGGTAAAGCACACTATGGAGATGGGCCAAGCTGCATAGTGAAATTCGCCTTTCACCTTTGACCAAAGGGCTTGGTGAACTTAAATTATTGTCCTGCATGGTATACACTAGACAAGAATTAGGTTATCTAATGATACTGAGTTGGGGAATCATGGGGAACACAATACCCTAGTTTCTCTCTATTATTGATTTTTCTCTCATGATAGTTAGCTTAGTTGATTTTCTTATTGATTATTGCAACCCTCCCCCCGCCCCCACTTTTGGTGAATTAAGTTGGTTAATTACTCGGATTGCATATTGTTGAATTTCTCTTGAGTCTATGTATTCCATGTGGGTTCGACCTTAACCTTGGTTAGATTTTATTTCTTGACAGCGATCGCATTATCCTCTAAAAAAGAGGTGTAAGTTGTGCGACATCAAGATTTTGGTTCCCTTGCCGAGGAATATGGCTAGACTTAGAAAATTCATTTGTAATTTGAGTGTTGATTCTTAGTTCCCTTTATTTTGTTTTTTTTTTTTTTGTTTTTGTTTTTGTTTCTTTGCAGGGTGTACGAGTAGTATATGCCCAACACTCGGAGTCATGGAAATCCCTTGACTCCATTTGATCAAGAGATCTACAGAACTATAAGAAAGATGGCCTAAGATAATGCCAACAATGCGGCCAATCAGCCTTGAATAGGAAGAATAATGAAGATGATTAGAAGAGAACGCACCTACTTTGGAGATCATTCCACAGCATTAGGAGTTCAACGCTAATGCTTACAAGTGGAATCAGTATAGATTGAATCACATGGCTATGGATGTGACTGGAGCTATTGCGTTTCCACCACTACCAGCAGACACAAAGTTCACAGTCTCGAGTGGGTTACTTTAGATGTTGTAGAATCGTGGGCTATTTGCGTGTGTACAATCATAGGATCCACATAGACACTTGCGTAATGTGGCATTTATCTGTAAAAGTGTGATGGGAACACAGGATCTATCAATGGATACTATGGGACTTCATGCATTCCCATTGTCTCTCACGGGAAATGTTGCATTGTGACTATCTGAGCTCCCACAGAGTTCAATCACTAGTTGGGCAGACTTGTAGAAAGACTTTTTGGAGATGTACTTCCCTCAATTGAAGCAGCTCAAGTAGAAGGACCAGATCAACAACTTTGAGCAGTTTCTTGGAGATTGATAAGCACTACATGGGAACGGTTTACAAAATGTCTAAGGAGTGTCCCTGACCACAAGATAGTTGATGATACCTTTGTGGAGATCTTCTATCATGTCCTTGATGAGAACAGTTAGGCCTCTGTTGACACTATCATCGGGGCCATGTTTCTAGATCAACCATTTGCAAGGATTACAAAACATATGGAGAAAGTTTTCAAGACAAATCATACATGGGGGTAGCAGGATAGACATCTACAAGAGTTCATGTGTTGTCAGTGTGGGTTCGGAGCAAGCAAGAATCAATGAGGACATCATACAACAACTTGCTCAGATTCACATAGGTATAAGGTGATGATGAAGCACAACGAAGAGAGTGTGAATGGAGTGGTTCATCAACCTTTACGTGCACCCATGTACAAGGAGCCATACTATAAGGAGTACACATGTTTTATCAATGATCAGTAGGGGGTTTCCAGACTAACTCTTAAGGGTCTAATCAGGACTATTGGCGCCAAGTTTAAGGAAACCGAGATTGGAACTTTGGAAGAGATGTACCTTATAAAGACAACCACGGTGTGTACTATAACAGGAACAGGGGTCCAAATACAGATTGGGTCATAGAGAAGATTTTAGAAATAGTCCTTATGTGGCACCACACAACCACGATGCAGGTGCAGGAAATTCCAAAATTGAGGAGATGTTTGATCACCTATTAAAGAAGGATGAGACCCTAAGGGGCATGAAATCAGAGATCTCTAGTATTAATCAAAAAATAAAGTCTTACTCTATGGCTATTAAATAGCTTGAAAAATAGTTTGGTCAAGAATTGACTCAACTAAATCAGCATCAAAAGAGTACACTACCTAGCAATACAGCACAAAATCCTAAAAATGAAGGGCAGTGTATGTCGGTTAATACTATAGGTGGCAAGAGCACTATTGATCCTTCCATACTGGTTGATGAGATAGATGTTCGTGAGGATATGGTTGCAGCAAAGGGTGCAGATGAAGGAGATGATCGTGGAAAGGATGGGATAAGTGAAGCAGCTAAAGCACCATAGAGACTCAAGCCCATCTCTAGGCCTCCTCCCCCTTCCTCAAAGACTCTAAAAGAGGGAGGAGGAAGGAAAATTCAAGCACTTTCTGTCCATGCTAAAGTAGTTATCTATCAATATCCCTCTCATTGAGGCATTAGAGAAGATGCTAGGGTATGAAAAATACATGAAGGACTTGGTCACCAAAAAGTGCACTATGAGCCAAGAGCTTTCTTAAGAGTTTCAATATTGCAGTGATATCACTACGAAGTGCTTGGTTCAAAAGCATGAAGATCCAGGTGCTTTAACCATACCCTGTACTACTAGAGATGTAGAGTTCACGAGGCACTATATAACTTAGGTGTCAGCATCAATTTGATGCCCCTTTCAGTCTACAAGAAGCTTGGATTGGGAGCCCCTACTCCAACTAGCATGCGGTTACTAATGGCGGATCGAACAGTGAAGAAGCCTGTGGGGATACTCTGTGATGTGCTGGTTAAAGTGGAAAAGTTCATATTCCCAATAGACTTTGTGCTTCTAAACTGTGAAGTTAACTTCGACATCCCAATCATCTTGGGAAAATCATTCCTAGCCACTGGCAAGCCTTAGTGGATATGGAAGCTGGTCAACTCAGATTTAGATTGAATGACGAAGAAGTTATCTTCGACATTCGTAAGTCCATGAAGCATCCAGATGAGTTAAAGAGTGAAGTTTAGGCAATTGGTGAAGTTTGAGTAACCAATTTTTCTAATTCATGCTGTGACAATAAATCGGGGGCTACTTGGGAGGCATGGAACACCCCTCATGTGCTTCAAAATTCCCCATAATCATAATTTCCATATATCTCAAAATTCGTGTATGATTTTGAAAATCCAACTTCATATGCTTGATCAGAAGGCAAAATTGAGTGGGAAATGGGTATAACCCATATTCTAGAAGACCCGTAGCAAAAAATAATTCTCACTAATTTTCCAATTCTAGTGGCTATCCACGCCCAGGTTGCGACATGCCAGCGGAGTGGACTAGTGTTATTTGTCCTGAACGTCTGGTCCGTGTCGTGCTTGGGGTGCAGACTAGTGTACAATTTTCTCAGTTTTTCTTATTTCGTCCAAGGGCACTGGGGTCATAACCCAATGCCCATTTAAATGTGAAATATACCATACTTAGCCATTCCTGAACTCTATATCTCTCAAAAACCCACTCTAGAACCTCTCCAAGACTTTATGAAATCTCTCATTCTAATTCAAGTATTTCAAGCTAAATTTCGGAACTCAAGAACTCATCTAGAGCTTCAAGTTTACTCCAACTCAATCTTAAGAATAATCCAAGTTTAGGTATGTGGGTATTCATCCATGGGTCCTATCACACATGGAGCCCAACCTTCTCGTTCTATAAAAATTGCATGATTTCAAGTTGTATTATCTAAGGGTATCTTTTATTATGAAATATGAGCATAAATTAAATCGTGGTTTTATAAAGTATTGAGATTATGCATGATTTGGGGTATGAAAACTATTAACTATGATGAACTTTTGAGATGGATTTCATTATACCCAAACTAAGGTTTATGACAATGTTGGTGGGTTGATTTTGAATTGACTTTACTTCCTTGTTATACTCTTGAATTGTATGATTTTGAACAAGTATCATGAACCCACCATGTATATGACAAGAATTCTCAAGTTGTTGATCAACAATTACATGATTTACAAGTCAAGTAATTTCATAATGGTTAAGGGCTTTCAAGCATGCATTGATTTCATGAAAAGTATCCATGATATTGTAAGTAACAAATTGAGCCCTATTTTCAAGATGTTACCCTCTAGTGAGCCATTCTTGTCAAGTTGAGGGATCAAGCATGATTATTATTTTACCCTCATGTTCAAGTTAAGCTCACTAGTAGAGGTCAAGTATATGATAGAGCTACTCACGTCATGTATCATTTCTCTTAAAAATATTCATGTTATTATTAAAGTTATGACTATTTCAAGTATTTCGTAGGATTAGACTTAGCACCGATTGAGGCTTAAGATGGGAGCTCGACTCAAGGAATCCTTATATAAAGTCTTTATCATAACCCAGACCTAGGGCCGGACATGACATGGAAAATGGAGAACCTGAGGGGACCCAAAACAAGTCGCTCAGCATTTCATTAGACATCCTTGGTCACGAAAGAAATTATACAACAACAATAGATAGAAAAAGGGGAATACGAGGCTAAGGGACATCTTTGATACCATAGGAACATAACAAGCCAATAGTATAGCATTAACATATCGTAAGGTTCCAATAACACCTTTAATACATAGATAGGAGCGGGGGCAAAGATAATCTCTGGGATCACCCTTATAGTCATAAGTTTCCAATATAAGAAGAGTGAATACATTAAATCAAGAGAAGTATGTCCTTGGAGTTGAGGACTCGCCAACTTTCTTTGAGAGAAATCGTACTAGCCATATAGAGGAGGAGGATGATCAAGTGGAGCTCCGATTCCTACATGGTAACATCACGTAGGCATAGAGTATGCGTTAATACATTTGGATGTACTAAGTATGTAGGATGCAATGCAACAAGAGATGTGCAACATAGGCAAAATGCAATATCATAAGCAACGGATAGCATAATAACAATATGACATGTATGAATGATGATTGAAGTAAAACATGCTTATATAGAACATATTACATATATAAGAAAAGATAAACATTACGATGGACTATCACACCCTACCATCCATGGCAATTGAGGTATCAACCCCTCAAGTGGTTGGTGGTTGTCTCACCCTACCATTTATGGTGATTGAGGTATCAACCCATTAATTGGTTGATGGTTGTCTCACCCTACCATCCATATTGATTGAGGCATCACCTCCTCAATTAGGCATGGTCAACTTATAATACTATAAGTACTTTCCATGGAAACAACTCATATAAACATTTCTTTCATCATCATAAAGTCATTCAAATCATAGGTCATGCAATGGATCATCAATGACTCAAGAATCTAAAATCAGACATTTCTTTATCAAATAATTGGCGGGTGTGTAATGCTAGTGTAAGATGGTAGAATTCAAGAGTGAACTCATGCACGAAAACTCAATGTAAAATCACCCACTAACACTTGGTAATACCCTCTTGCAAGATACGTCCAAACCCCCATCAAAACCCACAATATATCATAGATTCATAACATAAAACATGCTTAAACAGTCACAAGTTCATGAAACCTCAACATAGTTTATAGTCAAATTCATAATGGGTAATACCCATAAGTAAATCGACTTAGAAACATGCATTTTAGGTACAAAGGAAGGTAAGGCACCATAGGTGAAAGGCCCCAATAGGTGAAAGGCCCAATGGTTGAAACCCACATAGCTCAACTTTGGATAATTCCTTGATGAAGGTTGAGATGGTAACTTGAAGTTTGGGTGAATTCTTTAAGATCCATAATGAGTTTGGGACCCTTGGTTTTTGAGTAAAATATTTGTCTAAGTGTTTTAGAAGGTTTTGGGGAATGTCTTGTAGGATATGACGTTGAAGATGACTAAGTATAGGTGTTTTTACACATAGGGAGGCTTAGCCCCAAGACCCAAAGGCCTTGGACCAAAATAGAAAACCAAAGAAAAATAACACTGATCTGCACCCTAGCCGTATTGCGCCAGGTGCACGGGTCGTCTCTGGAAATCAATTTTTTTAGAAAATAAAATTTTTATATGGCTGCTCTAAAATTGATGTTAGGCCCATTTCCCACTCAATATTGGCCCCTGATCACATATATGAAGTTGGATTTTTGATATCATGCATGGATTTTGAGGTATATTGAAATTAGAATTATGAGAACTTTCAAGGCACATTTTTGGGTACTTTTTGGGGTCATTTCAATTTCTTCCCTTGGTAACATTCATCCCCGAATGTCAAGGAAACATATATAAGAAGGATAATCATGAAGAGATCAGTACCAACAAGAATGCAACAATGCACTTAAACATCGTTTTCAAAAATCTCAACATAAGTGTCAAAATCACCATATAATTGTCAACATAAATGTGAATGCATGCAAATGACATAAAGGCTGATACATAAGACTTGAAATCACATAGGGGACTTAGAAGTAATACCTTAGGCTTAATTAGAATGGAAGATATAGAGATATTGCTTTTGCATGTCCGCCTCGGCTTCCCATGTGGCGCTTTCAACTTATTGGTTTCTCTAAAAAACCTTGATGGAAGCAACATCCTTGTTCCTCAACCTCTTCATTTGTCTATCAAAAATTTCTATTGAAACCTCTTCATAAGTCAAATTTTCTTCAACAAACACCCACAACGTCAAGAGGCACAATAGCACTAGGATCATACACACACTTCCTCAACATAGACACATGGAAGACCAGATGAACCAAGTCCATTTCACTAGGAAACCCCAACTCGTAGGCCACCTTACCAATCCTCCTCAATACTATATAAGGACCCATAAATCTTGGACTTAATTTACCTTTCTTATCAAAACGAACCACACCCTTCATGGGTGAGACCTTCAAATAGACCCAATCACCAATTTTAAATTCAAGCACCCTTCTCCTCACATTGGCATAGGACTTTTGCTGACTTTGTGCTATTTTCAACCTTTCTCTAATCAACCTTACCTTCTTCATATCCTCTATAACTAGATCCGGACCCAACAAAGCTTTTTCCCTTACCTCGAACCATCCAACTAGGGACCTACAACATCTACTATAGAGGGCCTTAAAGGAGCCATACCAATGTTAGAATGATAGCTATTTATGTAAGCAAACTCAATGAGTTGGATAGTTCAATATCCTTGAACTCCAATACACAAGCTCTAAGAATATTCTCAAGAGTTTGGATAGTTCTTTCGGCTTGTCCATCCATTTGAGGGTGAAAGGCCATACGAAGCTTTATCTTGGTACCAAGACCTCTATGGAAGGACCTCCAAAAGTGAGAAGTGAATTGAGCACCATGATCTGATATGATAGACAAGAGCACCCCATGCAATCTAACCATCTCATGAATGTACAACTTAGCATAATCTTCGGCACCATAAGTAGTTTTAACCGATAGGAAATGAGTCGACTTTGTCATTTTATCAACCACAACCCAAATAGACTCAAAACCCTTTCTAGTCTTAAGCAATCCAACCAAAAAATCCATGTTAATTTACTCCCTCTTCTAAGTAGGAATCTCTATATCTTGGGCTAGGCCACCCGGCCTTTGATGCTCCTCTTTGACTTGTCGGTAATTATGGCAACCGGATACAAATTTGGCAATGTCTCTCTTCATACCACCACACGTAAACACTTTCCTCAAGTCTCTATACATCTTTGTAGAACCAGGGTGAATGGAATAGGAAGAATTATGAGCCTCATCAAGAATATTCTTTCTCAAGTCATCCACATTAGGCGCACACAACATACTTTAGTACCTAAGGGCACCATCTCCCCCTTGAGAGAAAACCTCCACCTTGTCATCTCTTACCAAGGCGTTCAATTCTAACAAGGAGGGATCAAGAACTTGCTTTGCTTTTACCTCATCAACCAAGGAAGATTTTGAACCATCAATAACCACAATACCACCATTATCAACCTCTTCCAACCTAACCCCCAATCTAGCTAACCGATGGACCTCCCAAGAGACCTCTTTGCCACCACTGTCAACATGTGCTAGGCTACCCATAGACACCCTACTCAAAGCATCGGCCATAATATTAGCCTTACCGGGGTGATAATGCATACTCATATCATAATCCTTAAGAAGCTCTAACCACCTTCATTGCCTCAAGTTGATATCTTTTTGAGTGAACACATATTGAAGACTCTTATGTTCGGTAAACACATCAACATGCACCCCATACAAATAGTGATGCAAAATTTTCAAAGCAAATACCACAGCGGCCAATTCAAGATTATCAGTAAAATAATTCTTTTCGTGCACCTTGAGTTGTCTAGAAGCATAAGCTATCACCTTACCATTTTGCATCAAAACACAACCCAAACCAATTTGGGAGGCATCTCAATACACAACAAACCCTTCTGGCCTTTCCGGTAGTGACAAGATAGGACGGACAGAAGCTTATCCTTCAAAGTTTGGAAACTCTTCTCACACTCATCGGTCCATGCAAATTTATCTTCTTTTGAGTCAACTTAGCTATACCAGAAGCAATAGAAGAGAACCCGTTCACAAATGTCCGATATTAACCAACTAGGCCCAAGAAGCTCCTAATATTCGATGGGGTCAAAGGTCTAGGCCAGTTTCTAATCACTTCCATCTTTTTAGGATCCACCTTAATACCATCCCCCAACACCATATGACCTAGGAAGGCAATCTCTTGCAACCAAAACTCACATTTCTCATACTTAGCATAAAACTTCTCTTCCCTCAGTTTTTGTAGCACCACCCTCAAATGACTCACATGCTCCTCCTCACTATGTGAATAGATCAAAATATCATCAACAAAAATCACCACAAACAAATCAAGGTAGGTTTTAAAGGCCTTTTTCATCAGATCCAGGAAGATAGTTGGTGCACTCGTCAACCCAAAAGACATAACCACAAATTCATAATGCCCATACCTTGTTCGGAAGGGCGTTTTGGAAATGTCATACTCCCTCACTTTCACTAGGTGATACTCGAATCGAAGATCAATCTTAGAGAAGTGACTAGCCCCTCGAAGTTGGTCAAATAGATCATCAATCCTTGGTAAAGGGTAATGATTCTTTCTGGTGACCCTATTAACTTGTCAGTAGTCAATGCATATTCTAAGAGAACTATCCTTCTTCTTCACAAACAACACTGGTGCACCCAAGGTGACTGGCTAGGCCTAATAACACTCTTTCCAACAAATCTTTTAATTGCTCTTTCAACTCCTTTGACTCCATTGGAGCCATACAGTAAGGAGGAACAGAAATAGGTTGAGTGTCAGGAAGGAGATCTATTCCGAAATCTATTTCCCTTTCGGGAGGAACACCGAGAAGCTCACTAGGAAATACATCTAGGAACTCATTAACCACCAGAACCGACTCTATGGGAAGGACTTTACACTCCACATCCCTAACCTTCAAAAGATGATAGAGACACCCCTTAGAGATCAACTTTTGGGCCTTATTACAAGAGATAAACCTACCCTTGACCACCACATCATGACTCTCCCACTCAAGGATAGGTTCATTTAGGAATTGGACTTTGACCCTACTGGTTCTACAATCAGTAGAGGCATAATATGCATGCAACCAATCCATCCCAAGAATGACATCAAAATCCACCATATCCAACTCAACAAAATCACAACGCAGTGTTTTATGCAAAATGAAAACGAGACAATTTCTATAGACCCTTCTAGAAACAATGGATGCACCAATAGGAGTAGACACCTCATATGGCTCACATAACAACTTGGGTTTAACATGAAATTTTTTGGTAACAAAAGGAGTAACAAAAGAAAGTGTGGCACCCAGGTTTATCAATGCATACACATCAAAATCAAAGACTTTTAACATATCGATAATGGCATCAGGCACCTCATCAACCCCTTGTTTCCCTTAGAGTGCATAGAATTGATTTTGCCTTGGGGAACCCCCTTGTTGGCCTCCTCTCCCCAAAGGAACCGCATTTGCACCCTGGCGTTGTGGATGAACATCTTTACCCTTGTTTTGATTCCGATGATAGTCAATCTTCTTTTGACCCACTTCTCCACAACTATAACAAGCATTAGTGTCCCTCAAACATAGGCCATCATGGCCTCTACCACATATTAGGCACAAAGGTCTATGTACCACACCACCACCTCTTTAGGGCCTTGGGTTATCCTTAGCAAATCTCCCAATAGGAACATGGAAAACCCTTGTCCTTGTTGAAAACGGCCACCCTTGAGAGTTTGGAACTTACCATCAAAATGGACCCTCTTGGCCTCACTACTACTCCTTTTCCTCAACTTTTCCCCTTCCAATTGTTCACCATAAGTCATTGAGCGGGACAAGTCCATGTCACTTATCAACATAGCGGCATGACACTCCTCATTCTCCAAGTCAGATACACCCATCAAGAACTTGTTCATTCTAGACCTTGGGTCGGCAACCAATTGTGGAGCATATTTTGAGAGTTGGTTGAACTTGAGGGCGTACTCCCTCACAGTCATAGATCCTTGCTTCAAATTCATGAACTCCATCATTTTGGCATTGCTAAGCTCAAGAGGGAAGAATCGGTTGAGAAATGCCGCCCTAAACTCCTCTCATAGAATCACATTATTGTTCCCCTTCTCCACCTTCCATTGAGTATATCATATTTGGGCTACCCCCTTGAGTTGGTAGGCTGCCAACTCCAACTTCTCTTCCGATCTCACACACATAATCAACAAAACTTTGCATACCTCATCACTAAACTCTTGAGGGTCCTCATCTACTTTAGACTCATTGAACTCTTGTGGGTTCATCCTCATGAAATCCCTTACCCTAGATGCTGAAGTAGGAGCATGAGGGGCTTGGGCCCCTTGATTGACTTGATTAGTCAAGGCTTGATCTAGCAAGGTAAGAACATCCTAGAGCTCTCCATAAGCTGGTTGTTTTTGGGGTGTACATGCTCTTCTTCCTCTTGTGTTAGGCATGATCTAAAAATGGCAAAGAACATTCATTAGAGGTGAAACCTTACCTAACTTCTATAGCACAACATAGATCATGAAGAAAAGAAATATTTCCTATAACGTCTTGTAGCCTCTTACTCATAGTTGTGGTGCACAACACAACTATGAACAAGACTCTAATCAACGCGGTCTGTTGGATGCCAAAGACCCTTAATAACCTAGTGCTCTAGTACCAAGTTTTTCATGACCTGAACCTAGGGCCTAGACGTGACACTGTGAATGGGGAACCCGATGGGACCCCAAACAAGCCTCTCAGCATATCATTACACATCTTTGATCGCAGAAGCAATTATATAACAACAATAGATAAAGCAATGGGAATACGGGGCTAAGGGACATCTTTGCTAACATAGAAACATAACAAGCTAATAGTATAGTATTAACATATCATAAGGTTCCAACATCACCTCTAATACACAGATAGAAGCGGGGTCCAAGACAATCTCTAGGCTCACCCTCATAGTATAAGTTTTCAACATAAGAAGAGTCCATACATAGCATACATCAAGAGAAGTTTGTTCTCGAAGTTGAGTATTGACCAACTTTCTTTTGAGAGAAATTGTACTAGCCGTGAAGAAGAAGGAAGATCAAGTGGGGCTTCGATTTCTACATGGTAACATCACGTAGGCATAGAGTATGCTTTAGTACATTTGAATATACTAAGTATGTAGGATCCAATGCAACAAGAGATAGGCAACATAGGCAAAATGCAATATCATAAGCAATGGATCGCATAATAACAATATGACATGTATGAATGATGCTTGAAGTAAAACATGCTTATATAGAACATATTACAAATGTAAGAAAAGGCCAATATTATAATGGATTGTCACACCCTACCATCCATGGTGATTGAGGTATCAACCCCTCAATTGGTTGATGGTTATCTCACCCTACCATCCATGGAGATCGAGGTATCAATCCGTTAATTGGTTGATGGTTGCCCACCCTACCATCCATGGTTATTGAGGCATCACCTCCTCAAGTAGGCATGGTCAATTTACAATACTATAAGTACTTTCCATGGAAACAATTCATATAAACATTTCTTTCATTATCATAAAGTCATTCAAATCATAGGTCATGTAATAGATCATCAATGACTCAACAATCCAAAACCAGACATTTTATCAAATACTTGGTGGGTGTGTAATGCTAATGTAAGATCATGCGATTCAAGAGTGAAATTATGCAAGATAACTCAATGTAAAACCACCCACAACACTTGGTAATATCCTCATACAAGATACGTCAAAACCCTCCATCAAAACCTACAATTAGTCATAGATTCATAGCTCAAAATATGCTTAAACACTCACAAGTTCATGAAACCCCAACATAGTGTATAGTAAAATTCATAGAGAGTAAAAATCATAAGTAAATCAACTTAGAAACATACATTTTAGGTAAAAAGAGGCACCATGGGTGAAAGGATCCAATGGTTGAAACTCACATACCTCAACTTTAGAGAATTCCTTGATAAAAATTGAGATAGGAACTTGAAGCTTGAGTGAATTTCTTAAGATCCGGGATGAGTTTGGGACCCTTGGGTTTTGAGTAAAATATTTGTCTAAGTGTTTAAGAAGGTTTTGGGGAATGTCTTATAGCATATGAGGTTAAAAAAAGACTAAGTATAGGTGTTTTGTAGCATGGGGAGGCTTAGGCCCAATGATCCAAAGGCCTTGGATCGAAATAGAAAACTAGAGCAAAATAACACTGATCTGCGCCCTGGCGATGTCGTGCCGAAGGCGTGGATCGTCTCTAGAAATTGATTTATCTTTTTTTTTGGAAAATAAAATTTTAATAAGGTTACTCTAAAATCATGGTTAGACCCATTTCACACTCAATTTTGCTCCTTGATCACGAATATGAAGTCAGATTTTTGATATCATTTACGGATTTTGAGATATATAGAAATTACCATTATGGGTACTTTTGAGGCATATTTTTGAGCACTTTTGGAGGTCGTTTTAGTGTTTAGTCTCTAAACTATATGCCTCCATAGGATTATATATATTCTTTCTTATGGATTTCTAGTGGATCCATCTAGTTATACCATACCTTGTTGAGGGAGTGACATGTCATGCCCCAAAGTCCCATTAGGGCGGACTGGCACCCGTTGCCGATAAGGCTCGAGAGAACCAACCTGTAACTATGCACTTTCTATACATACTATAAGGATGTTTCTGTGTTTGACATGCCTTTAAGAAGATAAACAGTGATAACAAGCCAAAAGGAATTGTATATCACTAGGCCGTTGGGGCCATAGTATTTAAAGTACTAGACACGATCGCACTTTAATTTACATAGCCTACAAAGCCTCTAAATAAAGAAAAACATCTGATAAGGGTCAAGACAGGCCCCACCTCAACAAACTGTGTAAAAAAAACACATAAGCTCTAGACATATACAAAGCCCCGAAGCAACCTGGAGCTTGGTGACAGCAGCAGAATATCCTGTACTCCTACTGGGGAGACCTACGAGCACCTGTACCTGCAGCATGAAATGCTGGTCCCCCATAAGGGACGTCAGTACGAGGTAATGTATGGAGTATGTAAGGCAAGATATACTGTATATAAAGTAACAACTCAAATGAAACCATGCATCTGTGGAAGATCTGGGACTACCCTTAGTTATACTGTGGAATCAGGTACTTTATGTTCTTTATATTACTTTACCTTTACTGTAAAATCTGTACTGTA
>JAABOM020031309.1:0-17369 GCA_011800125.2 Solanum clarkiae
AAAAAGAATTTAAATATTTATTCTTAAAAAATATTTCAAATTATGAAATATTTTTTTAGTGTCAAAAACTAGAAAAAAATCTTGAAGATTAGTACTAGAAAGAAGAAAAAAATTGTATTTCAATTTGAAAAATAATGTTTTATATATAAATGGATGTAGTAGGGGTAAAAATGACAATTCATGTCTTTTTAACTGTTTAAATTTTAAAAAAAAATAGCATTCACGCACCCCCTTTTGCGTGTAACACATATGCTTTGCTATATCAGCGCCTTGTGTTTACTTGATAAAAAATGGACAAGTTGGAGTGTCTATTTGTGCACTTTGAAAGTTTGAGTTTCAACTTAAAATTTCGCTCCAAGTTAATGGTTCAATTTATGTATTGTGCCTTACTTTAAAGGTGCCTAATTGACCTTGTTTACACAAACTACTAAAAAAAAAGTTTACATGCTTATTAACAGTGCTTGATCAACTTTTGTGCACCAATATTGTTGAAACAAATTATGTTGTAGATCAAAATTGGTGTTAAAGAAAATTTCACTATTGTCTTGTGATTATTTCCAAACAGTTCTACTTGGGAATGTAAATTAGTTAAAAATCCCATTAAATGAAAAGTAAATATATAAAAAAAATTCCAATAATTTTCTTTAATTTTGAATAATTTACTTATTTTGAATAAATAAATAAATAAAAATGGAGGGAATAATTATTTATTAATGAAGATTTCTAAAAAAAGTCAAATGAGGAACTTATTTTATTATTTAAGGGAATTGATTTTTCCTATTGCCAGTTCTATTATTTCTTTCTTCTACAAAGTGAATCAATTTTTCAGCTGATTAATTTCTAAGGATGAATTGTGACACTAATGATAGGTCTCATGTTGCTTGTCTCAAACCTCATCGAGTAAATTACAACTCTAAATGAGTTATGAAGACTGAGAAGCGACAAAAAAAAAAAAAGAAGGCATGAATAGAGAAATCGATGAGATCACAGATAATTAAAAATTAGTGTTTGTGCAATAATCGTGTAAAAATATTTATGTAACTATAAACAAGGAGCTCATAATTAGCTTTTACACATCAATAATGTAAAAGAAAATGTATTTATTTAAAAAGTGATGCTTAAATAACTTTTATGCACCAATAATATCAAGTCAAATATATAAAAATGCAAGAAGTAAATATTTATAAATGATTTTTTTTTTTAAAAAAGACCTTCCAAATGAGGAGTTTATTTCATTATTTAAAGGGGAATTGTCTTTCCTTACTGCAAATTCTATTTCATTTGCATCAATTTTTCGGTCGATTAATTTCTGACTATGAATTATGGCACTAACCCTAAGTCTCAAATTGTTTGTCCCAAATCTCATTGAGTAAATTGCAACTCTAAATGGAATATGAAGACTGAGAAGCAACCAAAAAAAAAAAAAAAAAAAAAAACTTAAGGCAAGAATAGAAAAGATCAATGAGATTAGGGGCGTTTGATTAATATATGTGCAACAACTATGTCAGAAAAATAAATAAATTATATAGTTATTTAAAAGTATTGTTTAATTAACTTTTGTGCACTAATAATGTAAAAAATAATAATTGTGTAGTTATTTTAAAATAGTACTTAATTAACTTTTCTACACCAATAATGTCAAATCAAATCAGATCAAACAAACAAAAATGGAGAGAGTAATTACTTATTAATGAAGATTAAAAAGAAATTGCAAAAGAGGAGCTTATTTCATTATGTAAGGGAGAATTGTTTTTCCTTGCTGCCGGTTGTATTTCTTTCTTGTGCAAAATGGATTGATTTTCCAGCCAATTAATTTCTGAAGGTGAATTATGACACTACTCCTATATCTCAAGTTGCTAGTCCCAAACCTTATCGAGTAAATTGCAAGTTTAAATGGGTTATAAAGACCAAGAAGAAGAAAAAAAAGTAAAGCATGAATAGAAAAGATCAATGAGATTAGGGGTTCTTAGTTAATTTTGTGCAACAACCGTGTAAAAAAAATATACTTATTTAAAAGCAATACTTAATTAACTTTTGTGTACCTATAATGTAAAAAAATTGTGTAGTTAGTTTTTTAAAAGTGATGCTTTATTAACTTTTATGCATCAATAGTAGCAAAAAAGTGTATATTTACTTAAAAGTGGTACTAAGCAACTAGTGTGCAACAACTGTGCATAATCTATAACAATTACACATGCGAACTCAAATTAACCCAAAGATTGACTATTTTTTGGTTTTGGAGTATGATGGAATAAAGCAAAATGACTTTTTAAACTGTCTGTGCTTCTTTCATTTGTGAATTAGCAGTTAGTCAATGCAACTTTCGACGCTCCTCATGGGTCATCTGGAAACAGTCGCTTTATGTTTTTAAACACAGGGGTTAGACTGCGTACATCCGACCCCCCCTCACCCCGTAATGAGCGGGAGCCTTTTAAGGCACTGGGGTATGTTGTTTGTTGTTGTTGCAATTTGTACATAGACATAAAGTGCAGTTTGCACATACACATAAACTTTAATTTCCTTCGTCTAAAAAAAATGATCTAGTTTAATTTGATATTGAATTTAATCTTATCATTCTAAATTAAATTTTCAATGTCCTTTAATATTGTAGTTTTACACATAAAAAGTTGAAATTAGCATATTGCCAAAAAAAATAAAATAGATTACTTTTTTCAAAATAGACTTGCATTTTTTTTTAAAATGAAGAGAACAGCATCCTACCAAAACCTTGTCATTGACACATGTATTCTACCTCCAAAACCTCAAAATCTAAACTAGCTAGCAAAACAGCAAATAATAAATGTAAGCTTTCACATTTGCAAAGTACATTAAGGTTCCCAAAAAGAGGTCGGACCTCTCTGCCGTTTCTTCTCTTGGGTTTAAGAGTGAAACATTTCATGTGTGAGTTACGTGCCAAGTTGAGCAAGAAGGCATATAATCCAAAAGGATTAGGTCGCTTCCCTCAGTACTATATATTCACTCACTAGTCACTTACCAACTCAATTTGCTTTCTCTTTTTCAATTCATTTTGCTTTCTTTCTTCTCTATTATTATGGGCAAGGAGGTGAAAATAGCTGAGCAAGAAATGAAGAATAAATTGGAAAATTCTTGTGTTGGAAAGTCTCAGGAGAAAATCCCAGCACTTGATGTTAAGGATTACAAGGATTCAGGTACTATTGATTTCTTTCCTATGTTTTCTAACTTTTATCTTTCCATCAATCTCGGATGAAGCCAAAGATTCACTATTTTCTGGCTTTGGGGTAATAATGGAATAAAGCAAAATGGCTCTTTAAACTGTCTGCGCTTCTTTCAATTGTGAAGTAGCAGTTAGTCAATGCAACTTTCGACACTCATCATGGGTCATCTGGAAACAGTTGCGCTATGTTCTTAAATATAGGGGTCAGGCTGCGTATATCCGACCCCCCTTACCCCGCAATGGGCGGGAGCCTTTGAGGCATTAGGATAATATTGTTATTGTTGTTGTTTTCTGACTTTTATCCTAACAATGAAGAAATGACGCTGGAAGTGAATTTTCTTCATGACGATGAGAAGGATATATTAAATCCTCCTGTTGTTCTGCCTATAACTGAACCATCCTTTATGAAATCTGAGAATCGGATGTAAACTAATCCTCCTGAATAGATCAAATTAGGTGGGGGTGAACAATCAATGAGTGCTAATACTAAAAATTGGGATGATCTCGAATTAATGAAGTGGATATGGGCTCCCTGTAGCTGAAACAACTTCAAAAAGTGCTCGAAAATGTGCCTCGAAAGTGTTCGAAATTGTAATTTTCATATATCTCAAAATTCGTGCATGATATCGAAAATCCGACTTTATATTCTTGTTCAGGGGATCAAAATTAGAGGGAAAAGGGTCTAACCCCAATTTAAGAGTGAAGGATTAGCAATTATGAAATTTCAAGAATGCAGTTTCCAGTAGCAAATCCGCGTCGCAGACACAGTACAAAAAATGGCTTTTTTTTTTAACTCGGTCCATGAGTTCCCAAATGTGAAAATGCATATACTTTACCATTTTTCACCCTCATATCATCCTAAATATTCCCCAATTCTCATTCAAACACTTAGCTAAATTTTTCACTCCTAAACTTAAGACTCAAAAGCCTTTACAGATCTCAAGGTTCTTCTTCAAGCTTCAAGTCTCCATCTCCAATCTTCATCAAATTCATCTCCAAAGCTAAGATATGTCAGTTTTTTTCATGGGTTCCTTTCACCCGTAATACCAAGCGCTTTTCACTCAAAATTGCATGATTTGAAGTTGATTTATTCGTGGGTCTTATCTATTATGAAAATCACTACACACTATGTTGGGTTTTATAAAATTGTGACTATTCTACTATGTTTGGAGCTATGAAGCAAGAGTCTATTGTGAGACTTGATAAAGGGTCTTGATGTATATTGTTTGAGGGTGTTACCAAGTATCTATTGATGGCTTTATGCTGATTTTTTTAACATGATTTCATTCATGAATTGTATGATTTTACATTAGCATTACACATCCTCTAAGTGTTTGATAAAATGTCCAATTGTGGATTCTTGAGGAATTGAAGGTCCAATGTATGTCTTATGAGATGAGTGACTATATGATAATGAAATGATGATGGAATAATGATGGAATGATGATGAAAAGGAATGTATGTATATAATGATGAAAGGAGTGTGTGTGTGTGTGTATGTGTGTGTGTGTATATATATATATATATAGTGTTGGGGATGACCAAGCCTAGCTCGGGGGGTTTATAGGACCGGGTAACCTATTGAGGGGTTGGTACCTTGGTTGCGTAGCTCAGAGGGTGGTAGGCTCAGGTAACCTTGTTGGGGGTTGGTACCCATCAACCTTAATGAGGGGTTTGTACTCTGTCAACCTCATGGGGGGTTAGTACTCCGTCAACCTCGGTGAGGGGTTTGTACTCTATCAACCTCATGAAGGGGTTAGTACTTCATGCGCCTATCCAAGGGGGTGGTAAGCCTTGTCTTGCACTAAAAGGTCACTCCTTACACTCGTATTATGATCTATATAAGCATGGTTTTACTTGAAGCATCATTCACACATGTCATATTGCTAGTATGCTATTCATTGCTTATGATTATGCATTTTGCCTATGATGTCTACCTCTTGTTGCATTACATCCTATATACTTAGTACATTCAAACGTACTAACGCATACTCTATTCCTACGTGATGTCATTATGTAGGAATCAGTGCATCGTTTGGTCATCCTCCTCCTCCTCTGCGTGGCTAGTACGACTTCTATCAAGCTTCATAGTGAGTCCTCCATTCCGGGGACGTTACTTATGATCTCTTTCTATGAAGACTTGCTCTTTGACTTATGTATTGACTATGAGGGTGAGCCCAGTTGCTTTGTCTTGGTCCTCGCTCTTATCAATATAATAGAGGTGTTGTTGGATATGTTATGTACCTATGCTTTGAGCTTTGACTCTATTGACTCTTGATGTTCATAGTATAGAAGTTACCTTTAGTCCCTATTCCCCTTGTTTACATTTATCTCTTATTGTCATTCTAATTGCTTCCGTGATCAAGGATGTGTAATGATATGCTATAAGACTTGTTTAGGATTCCTTCGGGTTTGCCATTCACCGGTCACGTCTAGGACCTAGGTTTGGGTTGTGACAAAGATTGGTATCAAAGCACTAGTTGTTAGATCCTCGGAGTCTAACACACCACATGGATTAGAATCTTATTCACGGTTATATTGTGCACCACAACTATGAGTAGGAGGCTATGAAACAATTTAGGAAATGTTTCCATTCTTCATGTTCTAAGTCATGCTATAGAGTTGGAGTAAGCTTTTCCCCCCTAATGATTGCTCTTTTTTATGCTAGATTATGCCTAATACAAGGGGAAGACGAGCCTGCATGCCCAAGGAGTAACCGACCAATGGAGAGCTTAGAGATGCTTCCCTTGCTTGCACAAGTGGTGGCTAATCAGGTCAACCAAGGGGCCCAAGCCCCTCTAGCTCCTACACTGGCCTCTCGGGTGAGAGACTTCATGAGAATGAATCCCTCGGAATTTCATGGGTCAAAAGTGAGTGAGGAACCCCAAGAGTTCGTTGATGAGGTCTACAAAATTTTGCCTATCATGGGTGTTGGCCCGAATGAGAAAGCGGAGTTGGCGGCATACCAAGTCAAAGGGGTAGCTCAAATATGGTATAATCAATAGAAGGAAGACAAGGGAGTTGGCTATGTGGTGCTTTGAGAGGAGTTCAAATTGACTTTCCTTTATCGATTCTTCCCTCTTGAGCTTAGGAAGGCTAAGTTGGTGGAATTTATGAATTTGAGACAAGGGTCCATGAGTGTGAAGGAGTATGCCCTCAAGTTTACCCAACTTTTGAAATATGCTCCAAAATTGGTGGCCGACTCAAGATCTAGGTTGAACAAATTTGTGATGGGTGTTTCCAACTTGGTTAATGAAGAATGTTGATCCCCCATGTTGATTATTGACATGAACTTGTCATGGTTGATGACCTATGCTGAGCAAATGGAAGAGGAGAAATTAAGGAAGAGAAGGGGGCATGAGGGCAAGCGGACCCATTTTGAGGGTAAGTTCCAAAGGAGTGCCCAGTTCCATCAAGGCCAAGGCCTACTCATCCATTTGATAAGAGGGTTGCAAATGATCTTTCGAGAGCCAAAGGTACTAGGGGTGTGGCTCCTATAGATGTGTGTCCGAAGTGTGATAAGGGTCATGGTGGCCCATGTTTGAAGAGTACTGGTGTTTGTTATGGTTGTGGGGAGTTGGGGCATAAGGCTATAGATTACCCTCAAAATCGCAACAAGGGTAAGGAGGTTCATCCATAAGGTGCTAATGTGGTCCCATTGGGGGAGAGATGGCCAACAAACTGGTGCCCCAAGACAGAACCGATTCTACTCTTTGCATGGGATGCAAGGGGTTGATGAAGTCCTCGATGTTTTTACCGATATGTTAAAAATCTTTTACTTTGATGTGTATGCATTGATTGATCCGGGTGCCACCCTTTCTTTTGTTACCCCCTTTGTCGCCCAAAAGTTCCATGTTTACCCTGAGTTGTTACATGAGTCATATGAGGTGTCTACTCCTATCAGTGTATCTATTGTTGCTAGAAAAATTTATAGAAATTTTCCTATTTGCATTTTGCATAACATTTTGCCTTGTGATCTTGTTGAGTTAGACATGGTGGATTTTGATATCATTCTTGGGATGGATTGAGTGCATGCCTACTATTTTTCTGTAGATTGTAGAACCCATAGAATCAAGTTCCAATTTTCAAACGAGCCCGTCCTTGAGTGGGAAAGTCAAGATGTCTTGGTCAAGGGAAGAGTCATCTTGTATTAAAGACCATAAATTGATCTCTAAGGGGTGTCTTTACCATCTTCTGAGGGTAAGGGATGTGGAGTCTAAAGTCCTTCCCACAGAGTCGGCTTCGATTGTAAATGAGTTTATTCATGTCTTCTCAAATGACCTTTCCGGTGTTCCTCCCGAAAGGGAAATAGACTTTGGCATAAACCTCCTCTCCAATACTCAACCCATCTTTATTCCCCCTTTCCGTATGGCCCTGGCAGAGTTGAAGGAACAATTGAGGGACATGTTGGAGAAAGGATTTATTAGACCTAGAAAATCACCTTGGGGTGATCTGGTGTTGTTTGTGAAAAAGAAGGATAGGTCCCTTAGGATATATATTGACTACCGGCAACTCAGTAGGGTCACCATCAAGAATAGGTATCCTCTTCCAAGGATTGATGATTTGTTTGGCCAATTGCAAGGGGCTAGCCATTTCTTTTAGATTGATCTTCGGTTCAAGTATCATCAAGTGAAAGTGAGCGAGTGTGATATTCCCAAGATGGCCTTCCGTACTAGATATGGGCATTATGAGTTTGTTGTGATGTCCTTTGGGTTGACTAATGCACCGGCCATCTTCATGGACCTAATGAATAGGGTCTTCAAACCCTACCTTGATTCATTTGTTGTGGTCTTCATTGATGACATTTTGATCTATTCTCGTGGTGAGGAAGAGCATAGGGCTCATTTAAGGGTTGTGTTACAAAGATTGAGGGAGGAGCAATTGTATGCTGAATATGAAAAGTGTGAATCTTAGTTGAGAGAGGTTGCCTTCCTAGGATATATGGTGTCGGGGGATGGTATTAAGGTGGATCCAAAGAAGATCAATGTGATTAGAAATTGGCTTAAACCATTGACCCCGTCGGATATTAGGAGTTTCTTGGGCCTAGCGGGCTACTATCGGAGGTTAATGAGTGGATTCTCTTCTATTGTTTCCCCTATGACAAAATTGACTTAAAAGAAGGTTAAGTTTGTGTGGACCAATGAATGTGAGAGGAGCTTCCAAACTTTGAAAGATAAGCTTGTGTCCGCTCCTATGTTGTCACTATCAGATGGGCTTGAGGGATTTGTTATGTATTGTGATTCTTCTCGGTTTGTGTGTTGATGCAAAATGGTAAGGTGATAGCCTATGCTTCTAGACAACTCAAAATTCATGAAAGAACTATCCTACCCTTGATATTGAATTAGTTTCATTGTGTTTGCATTAAAGGGTGTCATTACTTGTATGGGGTGCATGTTGACGTATTCACCGATCATAAGAGCCTCCAACTTCTTAAGGATCTCAACTTGAGATAAAAGAGATGGTTAGAACTTCTTAAGGACTATGATACCAGTGTGTCTTATCATCCAGGAAAGGAAAATGTGGTGGCAGATGCCTTGAGTAGGGTGTCCATGGATAGCTTAGCTCATGTTGATGGTTGTGATAAGGAGATGACTAGGGAGGTGCATCGGTTGGCTAGGTTGGAAGTTAGGTTGGAAGAGGATGGTAATAGTGGTGTGGTTATTGTTGATGGCTCTAAGTCTTCTTTGATTGATGAGGTGATGCCAAAACAAGATCTTGATCCCTCTGTGTTAGAATTGAAGGCCTTGGTGAAAGAGGACAAGGTGGAGGTTTTCTCCCAAGGGGAGATGGTGCCCTTAGGTACAACGTAGGTTGTGTGTACCATGTGTAAATGGTTTGATAGAAAGGATCCTTGATGAGGTCCATAACTCTTCAAATGCTAACCTCCCCGGTTCCACCAAAATGTATAGAGACTTAAGGGATGTGTATTGGTAGGGAGGCATGAAGAGGGACATTGCCAAATTCATTTCCAGTTGCCATACTTGTCAATAAGTCAAAGTCAAACATCAAAGCGGGGTGGCCTAACTTAAGACATTGAGGTTCCTACTTGGAAGTGGGAAGTAATAAATATGGATTTTGTGGTTGGGTTTCCCAAGACTAGAAAGGGTTTTGATTCCATTTGGGTTGTGGTTGATAGGATGATAAAATTGGCTCACTTTCTACCGGTTAAGACCACATATGGAGCTGAAGATTATGCAAGATTGTACATTTATGACTTGGTAAGGTTGCATGGGTTCCTTTGTCCATCATATCGAACCGTGGGGCATAATTTACTTCACATTTTTGGAGATCTTTCCAAAGGGGGCCTGATACTAGAGTTAAGCTTTCTATGGCCTTCCACCCTCAAACGGATGGCCAAGCCGAGAGGACCATCCAAACCGTTGAGGATATTCTTAAGGCATGTGTGTTGGAGCTTAAAGGTAGTTGGGATGACCATCTTCCATTGATTAAGTTTGCCTACAACAATAGCTATCATTCTAGCATCGGTGTGACTCCTTTTGAGGCTTTCTATAGGAGATATTGTAGATCACTGATTGGTTGGTCTGAGGTTTGTGAGGAAGAATTGGTTGGACCAGATCTAGTTATGGAGGCTCTTGAGAAGGTTTTGATGATTATAGAAAGGTTGAAGACATCCCAAAGCCGCCAAAAATCCTATGTCGATGTGAGAAGAAGAGACCTCGAATTCGAAGTTGGTGATTGGGTCTACCTAAAGGTTTCTCCCATGAAGGGTGTGGTCTGTTTTGGTAAGAAGGACAAGTTGATCCTAAGATATGTTGGTCCTTATGAGGTCATGAGGAGGGTTGGCAAGGCAGCTTATGAGTTGAGGTTTCCTATTGAGATGGAATTGGTGCATCCGGTGTTCCATGTTTCCATGTTGAGGAAATGTGTGGGTGATCCGAATGCTATTATACCTCTTGATGTTGTGGGTGTTGTTGAGGATAATTTGACATATGAAGAGGTTCTGGTTCAGATCTTGGATAGGCAAGTGAAGAGGTTGAGAAACAAAGAGGTGGCTTTCCTTAAGTTCCTTTGGAGGAATCAACAAATTGAGAGTGTTATTTAGGAGGCCGACGCGGACGTGCTAAAATGATATCTTACCTTGTCCACTCCATTCAAGCCTAAGGTATTGATCTAAGCCCATTATATGATCTCAGTTCTTAAGTTCAGCCCCATGTCTTTGCATATGTTCATGTTTAAATTGACAAGTTCATGTTAATTTTTTATTTATGATGAAATTTTTGAAATGATGTTTAAGTGCATTGTTGCATCTCTATGTGGGCTGAAAGTGTCATGTTTGGAGCTATGAAGCAAGGTTCTATTGTGAGAATTGATGAAGGGTCTTGATGTATATTGTTTGAGGGTGTTACCGAGTATCTATTGATAGCTTTATATTGATTTTTCTAGCATAATTTCACTCTTGAATTATATAGTTTTACACTAGCATTACACACCCTCTAAGTGTTTGATAAAATTTCCGGTTGTGAATTCTTGAGGAATTAAAGGTCCAATGTATGCCTTACGAGATGAATGATTAGATGATGATAAATTGATAATTAAATGATGATAGAATCACAATAGAATGATGGTGAAAAGGAATGTATGTATATAATGATGGAAGGAGTGTGTGTGTGTCTATATATATATATATATTGGTGAAATGGAATGTATGTATATAATGATGAAAGGAGTGTGTTTATATATATATATATATATAATGTTGGGAATGACCAAGCCTAGCTTGGGGGTTGTAGGCCCGGGTAACCTATTGAGGGGTTGGTACCTTGGTCATTTAGCTCGGGAGGTGGAAGGCCCAGGTAACCTTGTTGAGTGTTAGTACCCATTAACCTTGATGGGGGATTTGTACTCTGTCAACCTCGATGGGGGGTTAGTACTCCATCAACCTCGGTGGGGGATTTGTACTACATTGACCTCATAAAGGGTTTAGTATCTCATGCGCCTATCTATGGGGGTGGTAGGCCTTGGCTGTCACTAAAATGGTCACTCCTTACACTCATATTATGATCTGTATAAGCATGGTTTTACTTGAAGCATCATTCACACATGTCATATTGCTAGTATGATATTCATTGCTTATGACTATGCATTTTGCCTATGATGTCTACCTCTTGTTGCATCGCATCCTACTTACTTAGTACATTCAAATGTATTAACGCATACTCTATGCCTACATATATCACCATGTAGAGACCGGCGCACCACTTGATCCTTCTCCTCCTCCACATGGCGTGTATGACTTCTGTCAAGCTTGTTGGTGAGTCCTTCATTCCGGGGATGTTACTTATGATCTCTTGATATACAGTAAGACTTGCTCTTTGACTTATTCATTGACTATGAGGGTGCACCCGATTGCTTTGTCTTGGCCCCCGCTCTTATCTATGTAGTAGAGGTATTATTGGACATGTTATGTACCTATGTTATGAGCTTTGACTCTATTGACTCTTGATGTTCATGATATGGAAGGTACCCTTAGTCTATATTCCCCTTGTTTACATTTATCTCTTATTGTCATTCTAATTGCCTCCGCGACCAAGGATGTATAATGATATGCTATGAGGCTTGATTGGGGTCCTTCGGGTTCCTTGTTCGCCGGTCACGTCTAGGCCCTGGACTTGGGATATGACAGTAGCTATGAAGAATACTTTCATTTTTATAATCAAGGATGAAATTTCAGTACTCTCTGCATATATGTTTTTTTTGTATGTGTGGTGTACTACTGTATCAAATTAAGACACAATTAATGTACCTTACATTTGTAAATATTGGGATTTGGTTTTGTTGTTTTGTTGTTACTTCTCAAGTTGCTTGTCCAAGACCTCGTCAAGAAAATTGCAATCCTAAATGGGTAATGAAGACCGACAAGCAACAGAAAAAAAAAAAGTAAAGCATGAATGGAGAAGATCAATGAGATTAGGGGTGTTTATCGACTGTTTGTGCAACAATCGTGTAAAACAAATTATATAACTATTTAAAAGCAATGCTTATTTAACTTTTGTGAACCAAATAATGTCGAAAAACATTTGTGTGCCTATTTAAAAGCAGTACGTAATTATCTTTTGTGTATCAATAGTGTAAAAGATGTGATATTTACTTAAAACTGGTGCTTAAATAACTTTTGTGTGCCCCAAAAAATGAGTAGTTACTTACAAGTGGAGCTTAATTAACGTTTGTGCACCAGCAGTGCGGAAAAAAACCATAGTTACTTATTAGCACAACTTAATTAACTTTTGTGCACCAACAATATCAAAACATTATGTAGTTCTTTAAAACCTGTGCTCCACTTTTGCACACTAACAATATCATAAAATGAACTTTTTACATTTTCTCCTCATGTGGTTTGCAAGTTTTAATATTATATGATGTTTTTCGTCCCGATAAATTAAATGTCCCTTTTATCCTTTATGAAAAAAAATTGAATTCCTTTTCTTCCTCTTTAGGATTTAACTCATATAGATTAATATTGTTATATGAGATAATTTACACTATTGATAACATAATATTCGAGTTAACTTATAGCCACCATGACTAAATGTAATGTCATGCCTCGAGCCTATACTCTGGACATAGCTGGCACTTAGAAACCATTTCTGGTCCCAAGCGAACCACTTCGCCTGGCTACTCATTCAGTGGAAGACTTATTAATAATGGAAAAGGCTATTAAAGCATCAAACTAACTCATGGATAGATAGAATAACTGAGTGTAAAGTCGTAAATATTGTCTAAATAAACTGGAACAAGAATACTGACTCATAGTCCATGGAACCTCTACTATAACTGTCTAAAAGGACTACTGGGACAGTCCCAAGTAGCTAAAGCAAAAAAAAAAAAAAAAGACTGAAATAAAATAACATAAACCATGGGCCTCGGGCTGAGAAGAGGCCTCACCAAGAGTCTGAAAGCTGGCAGGTTCTCCACGAAGCGGCTGCTGAGGAACTCTGTCACCTGCATCTGCATCATAAAATGATGCATGTCCTAAGGACATCAGTATGTGGTATGTACGGTATATAAGATGGCCAAAACATTTAAGTCAAGATAGCATAATATATCTCAAAAAACTTACTCATAATTCATAAAGGAAATAACAGTAATCATAAAGACTTGTATGCTGAAAGTAACATGCTGAAAATAATATGTTGAAACTGATATGTAACACATAGTCTCTTAGTTTGGGGAGTTTCTGTAACCAACAACCACCACTATGAGCTTCGTGGTGGTACAGCCTCTTACCCACGCTACCAGAGCCGTCCCGTACTTTACCAGGGTAGGGGACAAATAACTAGGAGAGTGGGTCCATCCCAAATCCAGATCATCTCAGTGGCTAAAGGAAAGTATCATAGTACAATCCTATCCTATGCTGGCTACATAGTTTATGAGTTCAAGTAATTTATTCTACTCTCACCCATATCGGTGCTCAATACTACTCCCAAAATGTTTTATATAGCTCACAACTTTTAAAGAATGAATTTTGAAATCTTATCTTTTGGGGACTTAGCCTAGCTTTAACTTTTCTTGACTTTCTTACTAAAATTTTTAACTTACTGATAATTAGAATCAACTCAGTGACTCAAAATATGCTAGATTTGGGTAAACATTTAAAACACATTCTTGAACTTAGCTTAAAAGATGCTCAAACTAGTCTTTTCTTTTCTTGAATTAATATCAAGATTTTCAAGAAAACTCAATAAATATAAACCTTGATCATAAATGAATACAAACTTGATAACAACTCTCTAATTGGATCATATAGGGACTAAGATTTGTAATATTCATCAAGAATATATGCACAAGTAAAGAAACTTTACTAAAAATTCCACATATTTTTTCATGAATATGATCTCCACCAAACTTGAACTTCTAGAATGACAACTAGATTAAAGTTGCCAAAATATTCTGAAGATAATACTTTTAGAGTGGCCTTACATACCTTGGAATAAGTTCTTGAGGAATTATTAGGAAAATCTTGAATGCCCTAGTGTTCTTGAATCCTACGCTTGAGGTTCTGGGAAGGGTTTCTTGTTTTTGAGAGAAAAATAGAGTAGGAATATGGTTTAGGAACTGATTACGACTTAAGAATAGATTAATTTAGGATATGGGGTATGAAAAAAGTCAGATTTTCCCTTTCCCAGAAAAAAGTGAAACTGGTCACTCTCTTACACTAGTGCACGATGCACACTGGTGTTATATAACACTTTTTCGCAAAATTTCTGACTTTTTTTGGAATTTTGGAGAAAATTTCAAGTGTGGTTCCGTGTCCACTCTGCATCACGGAAGGGGCGCGGAAGCTCCACTATTTTGAGCTCACTTGGACAAAAATAAATCGCATTTTTTGAGTTTTTACAGAGTCAAGTCCATTTTTTGACTCGATTTTTCGCACTGATCGCAAATCCGATCTTGGATTTGCAAACAGAGCAAGGTAACACACGTTAGGCGTAAGGTCAATTCTACAGATGTTTTCATAATTTCATGAGGTGTTACAATATCTCTCCCTTGGGATCATTCATCCTCGAATGATAAAAATAGAACAAAGCTAGCTCAAACCACAAGATTTCCTAACTTAATAAACATGAATCTTCTAGGTGAAAAGACAAAAGTTTACCTTCAAGATCCTCATTTAGGCCAACAAACAAGTGTGGATATTTGGCCTTCATATCTTCCTCGGCCTGCCATGTGGCTTCCTCCCTAAATTGGTTCCTCCACAGAACCTTCATCAAAGCAATCTCCTTGGTCCTTAATTTACGAACTTACCGATCTCATATTTGCACTGGAATCTCTTCATAAGACAAGTTGTCCTTAATCCTAACACTTTCAACCAGGATAACTAAAAAGGGATGTCCCAAACACTTCTTAAGCATGGAAATATGAAACACCAGATGTATAGCACTTACCTCTACTGGTAACTCTAACTCATAAGCAACGCTACCCAATCTTCTCATAATCTGATATGGCCCAATATATCATGGGTAGAGCTTCCCCTTCTTCCTGAATCTCATAGCACCCTTCATTGGAGATACCTTCAAGTACACCCAATTGCCTATCTCAAACTCCAAATCTCTTTTTTTAATATCTGTTTAAGACTTTTGTCTGCTCTGAGCTGTCTTGAGACGCTCTTGGATAACCTTCACTTTTTCCATAGCCTGATAGACTAGATCAGATCCTATCAGTCCTGCCTCCCCAATTTCAAACCATCCTATGGGTGATCTACACTTTCTCCCTTAAAGAGCCTCATATGGTGCCATTTGTATGCTGGCCTGAAAGCTGTTATTATAAGAGAACTCAACCAAAGGTAAATGATCATCCCAGTTACCTTTAAAGTCTATCACACAAGCTCTTAACATATTTTCCAAGGTCCATATAGTCCACTCTACTTACCCATCTGTCTGTGGATGGAAAGTTGTGCTAAGATTTACCTTCGTACCAAGCCCTTTCTGAAAGGACTTCCAAAACTGTGTTATAAACTAAGCTCCTCTATTTGAAATAATTGATATAGGGATCCCGGTGCAGCCTAACCATCTCCTTAAAATAGAGTCTAGTATAATTCTCAGTTGTATCAGTCATCTTGATAGGTAGGAAGTGAGCTGACACGGTTATTCTGTCTACTATTACCCATATCGAATCATGCTGTCTACGAGATCGAGGTAAGCCTATTACAAAGTCCATATTAATCATCTCCTATTTCCATTCTAGAATCTCTATATTCTGGGATACACTACAAGGCCTTTGGTGATCAATCTTAACTTGCTGGTAGTTTGGGCATCTAGACACGAACCCTGCAATGTCCTTCTCATACCACCCCACCAATAGACTTCTCGCAAATCTCTATACATCTTTGTTGAACCAGGGTGGATAGAGTATCTGGCATTATGAGTCTCAACCAAGATCCTATCTCTAAGACCATCAACATTTTACACGTACAATCTGCCTTAGTATCTCAGGACACTAGCTCCCCCTTTTGGGAACACTAATACTTTCTACTTCTGAACATATTCCTTCAACTAGAGGAGAATGAGATCCCTGTCTTGCTTTTCTTTCACTTCTACCACCAAAGATGACTCTGACCCATTTCTGACATTGGCTCCACCTTCGTCAGAATCTTCAATCAGCACCCCCAAATGGGCTAATCTGTGAACCTCCTTAGCTAACTCTTTCTTTTCATCCTCAACATGGGTTGTGCTCCCCATGGTCACCCTGCTAAGAGCATCAACAACCACATTAGCTTTACCTGGATGATAGAGGATACTGATATCATAGTATTTCAATAGCTCCAACTATCTCCTCTGTCTCAAATTCATCTCCTTTTGGCCAAACACATAATGCAAACTCTTTTGGTCTGTGAATACATCCACGTGCCCACCATATAGATGGTGTCTCCAGTTCTTCAAAGCAAACACCACCATAACGAGCTCAAGATCATAAGCTGGGTAATTCTTTTCATGAATATTAAGCTGCCTGGAGGCGTATGCTATCACCTTGCCTTTCTGCATTAATACACAACCCAAGACAACTCTAGAAGCATCACAATAAACCACGAAATCATCAACTCCATCTGGTAGGGATAAGACTGGGGTTGTAGTCAGCCTAGTCTTCAACTCTTGAAAACTTTTCTCATAATCTTCTGACCATTTGAACTTAGTCTTCTTCTGAGTCAGCTTAGTCAAAGGAGCTGAAATAGAAGAAAACCCCTCTACAAACTGTTTGTAGTATCCCTCCAAGCCTAAGAAACTCCTTATCTCTATGGGAGTTGTGGGCCTTGGCCAATTCTTTACCACCTTAATCTTTTAGGAATCAACCTGAATACCTTCACTAGAGACAATGTGCCCCAGAATCGCCACAGATGCCAACCAGAACTCACACTTTGAAAATTTAGTATAAAGCTGCTAATCCTTAAGGGTCTGAAGGACAACTCTAAGATGGTTAGCATGCTACTCCTTACTACGGGAGTAAATCAGAATATTATCTATGAACACGAGAACAATCATATCTAGGTACGACCTTAATACCCTGTTTATAAGATCTATGAAAGCTGCTGGGGTATTTTTCATCCCGAAGGACATAATCAAAAACTCATAATGGCCATATTAGGTTCTGAAAGCTGTCTTAGGAATGTCTTTCTCTCTAACTTTAAGCTGATGATACCTAGATCTAAGATCTATCTTGG
>JAABOM020031320.1:0-17369 GCA_011800125.2 Solanum clarkiae
AAATTCATCATGGGGGGCGGGGTGGGCGGTTTAAAAAAGTTTTCGGTTGAGTTCAACCCGCCCCGTACCTGCCCCATTGCCATCCTTAGGATAGGATGAGTGATTGCGTATGAAAGTAGAAAATATTTTACCTTTTTATGAAAAAGTAACTTCTTTTCAAAAATAATTATTTGGGAGTAGGGTTGGAGTGATAGGGATTGAACATTAACAATCTAACTTTGATTATTATTATTATTATTATTATTATTATTATTATTATTATTATTATTATTATTATTATTTTTGGCTTCAAGAGAATAAAGTGGGTTGGAACCATTTTTATCCAAATAATATTTGACCAATTCCATATTTACCCATATTTTATATGGTTGGATTGTTATCCAATCCATTTTGGCTCAATTAGTATTCAATCCATCCAAATCCAATCCAATCTACCCATTTACCACCTCTAGTTATATAGAATTATGGGTTCTTGAGGATATCTTAGCACATCATATTATGCACAGTTTATTATGTACTAATCTTTTTGGATGCAGGGATGGGGTTCTTCATTATCATATGCTTTTTTCGAATTCTCTTACCCAGTCGATTGAACCTATTGGGTACATTTTGGTGTACTCATCTCTACTCTATTTCATCCACGCAGATCGAGAATAGGGAGCCCCTAGGGTAGTTGATTCACTCTTTTGGACTTCCCTCCATCCAGATCCTTCTGATGAGGCTTGGACTTTGAGTCACCGTGGGTCTTTGGGATTTTCTTAATTATTTATTTCAGACATTGTATCAGATCCTATGAGATAGACTTTTATTTCATTTTGAGACATATGTATTTACACTTCTGTATTACTTTAGATGCTCTTATACTCATGACTCTAGGCTTTGGGAGATTTATTATGTTATATAAGTTGGTTTCGGCTTTATTTCATCTTCTTTTAGTAGTGAGCCATTTTGGGTCGTGAGCAAGTATGAAAAGAATAAGAAATAAAGGAATACTTCCCTAAACCGCCTCATAGCCTCTTACTCAAGATAGTGGTGTTCTTTATAATCTTGAATGAGACTCTACTTGATGTGGTATGTTTGGACATCTGAGGAATATTTTAAAACTTCATGTGTTGATACCATATTTTTAACGACCTGACCTAGGCCCTAGTCGTCATACGGCAAATGACATACCCGGAGGCACCTCACCCAAGCTATCTTTAATATCTCAAGCACTCATAGATATAGAACTTAAACCATTGCCGAATAAAATAGGAAAAGGGACTATGGGGAAAGTATGACAACGAAGCAACATTAAAAAGCATACTCAATTAAATTGTCTAAAAATCAAACCATTGAATCCATGGAGCAGATGGAATTGGTGTCAGTTGATTTCCATCAAATAGAAAAGAAGCTAACAATTAACAACACAAAAAGTAAAAGCCTATAAAGTCCAACATATACATCAATATTTGAAATACATAGCAAGAATGAAAAATGATAGAGACTCGAACGAAGGGCTCACCACAAAAGTACTAGTCTCGAACGCCTAAAAACCTAATCACGAGTCAGTGGAGGAGCACTTATCCTTACACGCTGGTTAAATCATCCAAGCAAAACATTCATTAATACCTTTGTAATGTACTAAGTATGTGAGATGCACTGCAAACATGAAATTATAATACTATCATTCATAAGTAAACCATGTGTATATGTATAAGACGGTAAATATACATAAACATGACTTTAAGTATGCACAAGGAATAATTCTCAATATGAATGAGAATCATGTGAAAGTGGAATACATGGTATGGAACCGTGTCATGGAATCATGAACTTTATCGGAATAGACCTTAACCGACATATAAGACCCATAATAATTAAGATTGGAAATTTTTCAAAATCCACCAATTCATGCAATTGGATGACAATAAATACTCATTTGAACATAATATTCATGACTTAGATCAAGGTACAACATTTGGGTAAGGATTTAACAAGACCCATGTAAGAAATCATCAACCTAATGTTGTAATTTAAATTATTTATAGATACTAACTCATTTCATGCATTTTGAATCAATAAATAACAATTTCTAACATGAATGATGCATAAATTTTGTAATAGGAAATACCCATGATAAAATAAACCTTCAAACCAAAGAATGGGTTGAAAGGGTTTTTGACTCAATGGGTAGACGGACCCATGGATGAAGAAATCCACATACCCTAGAACAAAATAAAGAAGAAGGTTGAAGAGAATCTTGAATTTGATAAAAAATCTTGGAAGAAATTAAAGCTTGTTCTTCAATAGAGGATTTAGGTCGTCTTCCTTGAGAGAAAAAATTGAAATATATGAAGGGAAAGGTAATTTAGGGATGAAAATAGGCTTAGTAAGGTGTATTTAGGTTAAACAGGTTGAATACCCCTTTTGGGAATTTAAAAATATCATCAAGAATAAACAAAATGACATTTTAATGTGTCTCTGCATCAAAATCGATGGTCTAGGGTCCCATAGCCAAACCATCTGGAGGTACACCAAATGAGACCTTTAGACTACCTTGCTTGACAGGTTTTGAAGCTTTTGACAACCATTCGGTGGTCAATTTAGTGAACTGTTGAATGCATTCTTCGGTCAAATTAATTGTCACCACTTTTGATGGCCTAGATGGGCCTGTAAAAAGTCATAACTCTTTGCTCCGAACTCAGAATAAGGCAAAATTAGATTCGGTCAGAAAGCTAATTCAAAGACCTATGAAGTAGTAGTGAGTCACCTAATTCGTTATGTTTTAAGAGATATGATCATTTAAAGTGAACCCTATACAAATTCATATGGTAACTTAGCCAATTAGAATTCTTTCGTCTTGGCTCGATGTGAGAGATGTCTTATGAACCCAAACCATATGTAATTCACTTTGAATACCTATGAATTACTTTCACCATATTATAAGTCATTAAGTTGGTCCCATATTCATACGAGAAATGACTCAGGTCTAAGCTTAAGATCTAGGGCGTTACAGAGGTGCAAGGCTTAGAAGCACCCAAGCAGTAGGTGTAAGTGGAGTTAACCAAGATAGTGGGTCAAGAACTACTATATGAGCTTATGCTATGAAATAGAGGGATGATCAAGATGGACCGGATAAGGTTTTTGATAACTTTCACTTTTTTAGCTTATGTGTGTTTACATTGTTTGATGTTGGTTCTAGACATTCTTATATTTGTTCATCCTTCATTCCTCCTAAAAATATGAAGTCTGTGGTACTTAACTATGATGTTCTAGTTGAAAGTCCCTTGGGTTTCCAAGTTGTTTGTAATCAATTAAGGAGCGTATCCCTTTATGATCCAAAACATGGTCTTCCCTTCTTTTCTGATTGAGATGCTCTTCTAAGATTTTGATATTATTATCGGATTGAATTGGCTTTACAAATATCATGAAGTAGTGGATTGTAGGTCAAAGAATGTGACTATTATGGATCCTGCCTTTTGCCACATTATTGTATAAGGTGAAAGGTCATTCACATCTAGTATTATTTCTGTTGCTTTGACAATGCATAGTTTGCTCACATAGTTGATACACACCTGGATGGTCATAATGTGAAAGATATATCTACTGTGCGTGATTTTCCAGAAGTCTTCCTAGAAAATCTTCTTAGATCTCCACCGGAAAGAGAAATTAGATTTTCAATCGAGCTTATTCTTCAATCTACTTCTATTTATATCCCTCCTTATAGAATGACTCCAGCAAAATTAAGGGAATTGAAAACTTAGTTGTAAAAACATATTGTGAAGGGTTTTATTCGTCCTAGTGTTTTTCTTTGGGGAGCCCCTATTTAATTTGTAAGGAAAAAGGATAGAACTCTTAGGTTGTGTATTTACTACAGAAAAATGATAAAAAAAAATAATCATAAAAAATAGATATTCACTACTAGGGATTAATGATTTGTTCGACTAACTAAAGGGTGTTACTATATTCTCAAAGATTGATTTGAGATCCGACTATTACCAATTGCATGTTAGAGAAAATTATGTTCACAAAACCACTTTTGGAACTCGACATGGTCAATATGAAGTTTTGGTGATACCATTCAGATTAACTAATGCTCCATCGGCATTCATGGACCTCATGAATCGAGTATTCAGGCCATAACATAAATGACCCAAAAAGTAGTCAAAATGTGCCTCAGAAATGTTCATAAGTGTAATTTCTATATATCTCAAAATTCGTGTGTACTAGTGAAAATGCAACTTCATATTCTTGATCATAGAGCAAAATTGAGTGGGAAATAGGCATAACCCAAATTTTAGAGGACACGTAGCGAAAAACAAATTTAACCAAAATTTGAATTTCTAGAAATTGTTCGTATTGGCTGCACGACGCGGAGCCATCATAGAGTAGTGTATTTTAATACTAGTTTTCCCGTTTTGGCCTAAGGTTTTGGGGTCTTGGGCCTAAGCCCTCCTTTACATAAAAACACGTATGCTTAGTCATTTTTCAACCTCATATCATTCAAGACATTCCCCAAAGTCTCTCTAACACTTAGCCCAATATTTCATCCAAAATTCAAGTGTCCGAAACTCATTCCAGATCTCAAGAAATTCATTCAAGCTTCAAGTTCTCATTCAAATCTTCATTAAGAAAATCTCCAAAGTTGAGATATGTGGGTTTAAACCCTTGGGTCCTTTCACCCATGGTACCCAACCTTCATCTTTATATAAATTGCATGTTTTCAAGTTAATTTATCTATGGGTACTTCTTATTACAAAATTTGATTATGAATTATGTTAGGGTTTTATAAAATGTTGACTATTTAAGCATGTTTTGAGCTATGAATCTATGATCTATGATAAGATTTGACAAGTGGTTTCGATGTATCTTGCATAGGGGTGTTACCTAGTATTGGTGGGTTGATTTACATTAAGTTTTCTCATGTGATTTCATTCTTGAATTGCATGATTTTAAACAATCACTACACACCCGCTACGTGTTTGATAAAATGTTCAGTTAAGGGTTCTTGAGTTATTGAAGGTCTATTGCATGGCTTATGAGTTAAGTGACCTTATTATGATAAAAGGAATGTATATATATGTTGATTTCATGAAAAGTATCTATAGTATTGCAAGTTGATTACACCATGTTGAGAGGGTGCTATGCCTCAATCACCTTGTCGGTGGATGCTATCCCCATACTGCCAATTGAGGGGTGTATATTTTAATCACCTTATCGGGGGATGCTATGCCCATACTACCATATTGAGGGGTTTATAACTTTGCCACCTTGTTGAGGGGTACTATGCCCATAATACCATGTTGCGAGGTATATACCTTGGCCACCTTGTCGGGGAGGGGTCGATACCTCAATCACCTTCCAAGGAGGTGGTATGCCTTGGATTTCAAGTACTATATTGCTTAGTCTCTGATGATGGTCTCTTTCTACACATTTATTATGTTCTATACAAACATGTTTTACTTCAAGCATTAATCATGCATACCATACTATTATTATACTTACCCGTTGCTTATGTATATCCATTTTAATTATGTTGTCTATCTCTTGTTGCATTGCATCCTACATACTTAGTACATTCAAATGTAATAACATACTCTATGCTTTTCAATGGAGACAAGGGGAAAATGAGGTGCCCTATGTCATCACCGGTATGTTAAAAGTCTTTGATTTTGATGTGTATACATTCATAGACCTAGGTTCCACTCTTTCTTTTGTTCCTCCTTTTGTTGCCAAAATGTTTCATGTTAATCACGAATTGATGTGTGAGCCATATGAAGTATCTACTCCCGTTGGTGCATCCATTATTGCTAGAAGAGTCTATATGAATTTCCCCATATTCATTTTGCATAAATATTACCTTGTGATTTTGTTGAGTTGGATATTGTGGACTTTGATGTCATCCTTGGGATAGATTGGTTGCATGCATATTATGTCGCTAAAGATTGTTGAACCCGTAGGGTCAAATTTCAATTTCCTAATGAACCCGTCCTTGAGTGGGAGAGTCATAATGTGGTGGTGAAGGGTAGGTTTATTTCTTTTTAAAGCCCAAAAGTTGATTTCTAAGGGGTGTCTCTATCATCTTGTGATTTTTAGGGATGTTGAGTCCGAAGTCCTTCCTGTAAAGTCGGTTTCAGTGGTTAATGAGTTCTTTGATGTATTTTAAGATGAGCTTCTCTGTGTTACTACTAAAAGGGAAATAGATTTTGGCATAGACCTCCTTCCCGATACTTAACCCATTTCTATTCCCCCTTATCGTATGGACCGACAGATTTAAATGAGCTGAAGGAGCAATGGAGGGATTTGTTGGCGAAGGGTTTTATTAGGCCTAGTCAATCACCTTGGGGTGCACCGATGTTGTTTATGAAGAAGAAGGATGGTACTCTTAAAATGTGCATTGATTACCAGCAACTCTATAGGGTCACCATAAAGGATAAGTATCATCTACCAAGGATTGATGACCTTTTTGACAAACTTCAGGGGGCTAGTCACTTCTCTAAAATTGATCTTCATTCTGGGTATCAACAAGTGAAATTGAGGGAGTGTGACGTTCCCAAGATGGCCTTCTAGACTTGGTTTGGGCACTATGAGTTTGTAGTTATGTCCTTGAGTTTGACTAATACACCGTCTATCTTCATGGATCTTATAAATAGGGTCTTTATACCCTACCTTGATTTGTTTGTGGTGGTTTTCAATGATGATATCTTGATCTATTCCCATAGTGAGGAGGAGCATGTGAGTTATTTAAGGGCAGTGCTACAAATCTTGAGGGAGGAGAAGTTGGATACTAAATATGAAAAATGTGAGTTTCGGTTGAAAGAGGTTTCTTTCCCAGGTCATATAGTGAGTGTTGGTTGAAAGAGGTTTCTTTCCTAGGTCATGTAGTGTCGTGTGATGGTATTAAGGTGGATCCTAAAAGTACGAAAGTGATTAGAAATTGGCCTAGACCATGGACTCCATCGGACATTAGAAGTTTCTTGGGCCTAGCAGGTTACTACCACAGGTTTTTTAATGGGTTCTCTTCTATTGCTTCTCCTATGAATAATTTGACCCAAACGAAGACAAAATTTTTATGGACCAATGAGTGTGAAAAGAGCTTCCAAACATTGAAAGATAAGCTTGCCTCTGCTCCTATCTTATCTCTACAAGAAGGGTTGGAAGGATTTGTTGTGTATTGTGATGCCTCAAGAATTGGTTTGGGGTGTGTTTTGATGTAAAATGGTAAGGTGATAGCTTATTCCTCTAGACAAGTTAAGGTGCATGAAAAGAATTATCCTACCCATGATCTTGAATTGACTGCCATGGTATTTACTTTGAAAATTTGGCATCATTATTTGTATGGGGTTCATGTTGATGTGTTCACTGATCACAAGAGTCTCCAATATGTGTTCAGCCACAAATATCTTAACTTGAGACAACGAAGGTGGTTAGAGCTTCTTAAATATTATGATATGAGTGAGCATTATCACCCCAGTAAGGCTATTGTTGTGGCCGATGCTTTGAATAGAATGTCTATGGGTAGCCTAGCTCATGTTGATGATGGTGGCAAAGAGGTGGCTAGAGAGGTTCATCGGTAGGCTAGATTGGGAGTTAGGTTGGAGGAGGTTGACAATGGTGGGGTAGTGGTGATTGATGGTTCTAAGTCTTCATTGATTAAGGAGCTGAAGGAAAAGCAAGATCTTATCCCCACTTTGTTAGAATTAATGGCCTTGATTAGAGATGGTAAGGTGGAGGTTTTATCGCAAGGGAGAGATGGTGCCCTTAGAGTACCAAGGTAGGTTGTGTGTGCCTAGTGTTGATGACTTGAGAAAGAAGATTTTAGATAAGGCTCATAATTCTTCCTATTTTGTTCACATTGATTCTACAAAGATGTATAGAGATTTGAGGGAGATGTTTTGGTGGGGCGGTATGAAGAGAGATATTACTAAGTTTGTATCCGGTTTTTATAATTGCCAACAAGTTAAAGCCGAGCATCAAAGGCCAGGTGGCGTAGCCCAAGATATAGAAATTACTACTTGCAAATGGGAGGAAATCAACATGGATTTTGTGGTTAGGTTGCCTAAGAGTAGAAAGCATTCTGATTCTATTTGGGTTGTCGTTAATAGAATAACAAAGTTGGCTCATTTTGTAGCGGTCAAAACTACTTATGGTGTCGAAGAGTGTGATAAATTGTACATTCAAGAGTTGGTTAGATTGCATGGGGTATCTTTGTCTATCATTTCAGATCATGGTTCTCAATTAGCTTGTCATTTTTGGAGAGGCCTTTGTACCAAGGCAAAGTTTTGTATGGCCTTTCACCCTCAAATGGATGGCCAAAACAAAAAAGTTATCCAAACTCTTGAAGATATGCTTAGAGCTTGTGTTTTGGATTTTAAGGGTAGTTGAAATGATTATCTTCCACTCGTTGATTGTTCCTACAATAATAGTTATCTCAAACATTGGTATGGCTCCTTTTGAGGATCTATATAGTAGGTGTTGTAGGTCCCCGGTCAAATGGTTTGAGGTGGGGGGAAAAGGCTTTTTTAGGCCCAAATTTGATTGTGGAGGCCATGGAGAAGGTAAGTTCGATAATGGAGAGGTTGAAAACAGCCCAAAGTCGACAAAAGTCCTATAACAATATGAGGAAAAGGGATATTGAATTTAAGGTTGGTGATTGGGTCTTCTATTTGAAGGTCTCGCCCATGGAGGATGTGGTTTGTTTTGGTAAAAAGGTAAGTTGAGTCCAAGATTTGTGGGTCCTTATGGAGTGTTGAGGAGTACTGGTAAAGTTTCCTATGAGTTGGAGTTACCCAATGATATAAATATGGTTCATCCAGTCTTCCGTGTGTCTATGTTGAGGAAGTGTGTGGGTGACACAAGTGCTATTGTGGCTCTTGATGTTGTGGGTGTTGTTGAAGTCAATTTGACTTATGAAGAGGTTATGGTGTAAATTCTGGATAGACAAGTGCAGAGTTTGAGGAACAAGGGTGTAGCTTCCGTTAAGGTCCCTTGGAGAAACCAACAAGTTAAAAGTGCTTCATGGGAAGCCGAGGCAGACATGCAAAAGAGATATCCCTACATCTTCCATTCTACTCAAGCCTAAGGTACTAATTTAAGTCCCCTATGTGATTTCAAGTATCAAGTTTCAGCCTTATGTCATTTGCATGCATTCATGTTTATGTTGACAAGTTTATGGTAATTTTGAAACTTAGGTTGAGATTTTGAAATGATGTTTTAACGCATTTTTTACATTCATTTGTTGGGCTAAAATCATCTTGATAACTTCGCTTATATAAATCTCTTTGGCATTCGAGGATGAATCCTCCCAAGGA
The DNA here is from genome assembly GCA_011800125.2 of Solanum clarkiae. Classification (NCBI taxonomy): domain Eukaryota; kingdom Viridiplantae; phylum Streptophyta; class Magnoliopsida; order Solanales; family Solanaceae; genus Solanum; species Solanum clarkiae. The sequence continues at coordinate 9,294 of JAABOM020031320.1, forward strand.
GGAGATATTGAAACTCCCCAAAAAATACCCGAAAATGTGCCTCGGAAATGCCCATAATTGTATTTTCTATATATCTCAAAATTCATACGTGATATCAAAAGTCTGACTTCATATTCATGATGAGGGGGCATAATTGAGTGGGAAATGGGTATAATCCAAATTTTAGAGGACCCTTAGAGAAAAACGAATTTCGCAAACTTTCAATTTCTAGAAGTTGTTCGTGTTGTCTCCGCGACGCAGAGCAGTGTATTTTGTTGCCAGTTTTTACTATTTCAGCCTAAGGCTTTGGGGTCTTGGGCCTAATCATAAAAACGCCTATACTTAGTCATTTTTCAACCCATTATCATTCAAGAAATTCCCCCAAAACTCTCTCTAATACTTAGCCAAATATTTCATCCAAATTCAAGTGTCCCAAACTTATTCCAGATCTCAAGAAATTCATTCAAGCTTCATGTTCTCATTCAAATCTTCATCAAATAAATCTCAAAAGTTGAGGTATGTGGGTTTCAAACCTTGAGTTCTTTCACCTATGGTGCCTAACCTTCCTCTTTATGTAAATTGCATGTTTTCAAGTTAGTTTATCTATGGATACTTCTTATTATGAATTTGACTATGAACTATGTTGGGGTTTCATAAAATGTTGACTATTTAAGTATGTTTTGAGCTATGAATCCATGATCTGTGATGAGATTTGACAAGGGGTTTCAATGTATCTTGCATGAGGGTGTTACCAAGTGTTGGTGGGTTGTTTACATTATGTTTTCTCATATGATTTCATTCTTGATTTGCATGATTTTAAATTAGCATTACACACCCGCCAAGTGTTTGATAAAATATCTGGTTAAGGGTTATTGAGTTATTGAAAGTCTATTTCATGGCTCCTTAGTTAAGTGACTTTATGATGATGAAAGGAATGTATATATATATGTTGATTTCATGAAAAGTATCTATAGTGTTGCGAGTTTACTACACCTTGTTGAGGGGGTGCTATGCCTCAATCACCTTGTCGCGTGGTGCTATGCCCTTACTACCAATTGAGGGGTATATACTGCAATCACCTAGTCGAGGGTGCTATGCACGTACTACCATGTTGAGGGGTATATACATTCTCCAACTTATCAGGGGGTGCTATGCTTGTATTACCATGTTGAGAGGTATATACCTTGGCAACCTTATCGGGGGGTGATATGCCCATACTACAAATTGAGGGATACATATCTCAATCACCTTCCAAGGAGGTGGAATCCCTTGGATTCCAAGTAGTAGATTGTTTGTTATATGATAATGGTCTCTTCCTACACATGTCTCATGATCTATACAAGCATGTTTTACTTCAAGCATTGATTATGCATGCCATATTATTATTATAATTACCCGTTGCTTATGTATATGCATTTTTATTGTGTTGCCAATCTCTTTTTGCTTTGCATCGTACATATTTAGTACATTTAAATGTACTAATGCATACTTTATGTCTACATGATACTACCATGTAGGAACCGAAGCCCCTTAGGATCAACCTCCCTGTGGCTAGTTGGTCATCTTGAAGATAAGCTATTGGTGAGTCCTCAAGTTCGGGAACACTAGATTTGCACTCTTACTTTGGTTATCTCTTTATGTTGAACTTTAATACTAAACAGGTGAGCTCGGAGAGTTGTCTTGGCCCCCGCCTAATCTACATTAAAGGTGTTGTTGGACAAGTGATGTAATTATGCTTTGAGATTTGATCTTTATGATTTATGCTATTAGATACTTCCCTTAGTCCCTTTATCCTTATTTATACTCTCTTATTGTTGCTTAATTACTTTCGCAACCAAGGATGTGTAAATGATATGCGAAGAGGCTTGTTTGTGGTCCCTTCGGGATCATATTTGTCGTGTCACGTCTAGGCTCTACGCTTGGGTCGTGACAATAGCTGGATCAATTTATGGTAGTATTTAAAGATAATATTTAATATATTCTAGGGATGGTGAAGATCATGTTAAACATCTCCGAATTGTTTTAAAAATTTTAAAGGAGAAAGAGCTTTGTCTGAACTCTTTAAGTATGAATTTTGTCTCAATAAAGTGAATCTTTTGGGACATGTTATGTCAGTTGAAGGTGTGACAGTGGATGCTAGAAAAAATTCCAAGCTATCGTTGAATGGAAACCTCCCAAAAGACCAATTGAGGTAAGAAAATTCTTGGGCTTGGCAGGATACTACCGAAGGTTGCTGAAAGGGTTCTCCATTATACCCTCTCATTTGACTATACTCTTAAAGAAGGAATAAAAGTTAACGTAGGATAAAAAATTCCGAGAGAGTTTCAAAACTCTCAAATCCTTATTGTCACAAGATCCTATACTTACTTTACCAATTGAGGGAAAAGAGTATGTAATACATAGTGATGCTTCTCATTGTGGTCTAAGATGTGTTTTAATTCATGAAGGGCAAGTTATTTCTTATTCATCTCAAAAGTTAAAACCACCTAAATTAAATTACCCCACACATGATCATGATCTTGATCTTGGTGTTATAGTGTTTGTCTTAAAGATATGGAGACATTATTTGTACGGAGAAAAATATCCCATATTCAATGTTCACAAGAGCTTAAAATACTTGGGTACTCAGAATTAGTTGAACATAAGACAATATCAATAACTTGAAATCATCAACGATTATGATTGCCTAGTTGATTATCACCAGGTAAAGCTAATGTAATTGCAGATGCCTTAAGAAAAAGATCCTTCGCAAGCTTATCCTTGAGTCTTTTGCATTTGCTTTATTAGTTAAGAGCTATGAATGTTTGTTTTACTTGATTCAGATGATTCGATTTTTGCTAACTTTCAAGTTAAGTCAATATTACTTGAACAAGTGAAAGAACGACAAATGTTAGATAAGGAACTAGTACAATTTACCAAAGAAGATCAAAATGGGAAAAAGCATGATTTTACATTAATTAAGAATAGTTTCTTACTTTTCCAAAATAGATTATGTGTCCCTAATGATGAAAATTTTATGGAAGAAATCATCAATGAAGAACACACTTCACCACATGCAATAAATCCTAGAGGTACGAAGATGTATCTAACCATCAAGGAACTCTATTGATATGATGGTATAAAGAAGGATATTGCAAAGTTTATTCAAAATATTAGGTTTACCAATAAGTAAAAGTAGAACATCAGGTTCTAGTTGGGTTACTATAGCCCTTGTCGATACCTGAATGGAAATGAGAAAGAATAACTATGGACTTTGCTTCTGGACTTCCTTGCACTCAAAGGAATCACAATACAATATAGGTGATAGTGGATAGTTAATAAAGAGGTCTCACTTAATGGCAATCAGGGATGGATTACTCACTCGAGCGTTTAGCAGAATCATATATTAATGAGATTGTAAGACTGTATGGAGTCTCTATTTCTATCATCTCAGATAAGGGCTCGAGGTTTGCATCTTGATTTTGTGCTAGATTGCAGGAAGCCTTGGATACTAAATTGGATTTTTGAACTTTATTCCATCCTTTGATAGATGGTCAGTAAGAAAGTGTAATACAGATTTTGGAGGATATGTTTTGAGCTTGCATTATTGACTTTTAGGATAACTGGGGGCAAACATTTAGCTTTGATATTGTTCGGTTACAGTAATTTCTACCAATCGAGTCTCAGAATACCTCCTCATGAAAACTTGTATGATGAAAATGTCGACCCCTCTTTGATGGAGTGAGGTTGGTAAAAGAAAACATATTGGTCCTGAAATGGTGCAACAAACAAAAGGCAAGGTAAAAGTGGTCAAGGACCCTCTAAAAATTATTTTGAATAGACAAAAGTCATATGATGACCTTAAAAGGTGTGATATTGAGTTTCAAGTTGGTGATAAGGTATTCTTAAAGGTGACCTTATGGAAGAAGATTTTGAGATTTGGCCAAAAAGGAAACTTACTACTCGACTTATCAAACCCTATGAGATACTTGAAAAAGTTGGACCTGTGGCATATAAATTAGTGTTACCACCTGAGTTGGACTAGACGATCCATAATGTCTTTCACGTGTCAATGCTCAGAAGATATTATTCTAATCCCTCTCATACATGTCCTACTAGTTGAATCTATTGAGATTCTTCAAGACATCATGTATAATGAAAAACCTATCCTAATTTAAGCTTGAGAAATAAAGAAACATAAAACTAAGATAATTCCCTTAATAAAGATACTTTGGAGGAACAATTTTGGAAGGAAGCCACCTAGAGAGAGAAGAAGACATGAGGACCCAGTATCCACACTTATTCCAAGACTAGCGTAAGGTAAATTTTGAGACAAATTTTCTTCAGGAGAAGAGAGTTGTAACACCCTCGTTATTTAATCAAGTATTCACATTCTAAAGGGTATTCCCTTAGTATAGGATCTACTCATACTTTACAACTCTTTAACTTGAACTTTGACATTAGAAGACTTTATTTTCTAGAATTGTAGGGGAAAAAAATGGTTTTTCTTAGGATAATTTGATAAAGTTTCATAAAATGTTATATATGTATGATTCCTAATAATAGTAAGTAATTAAGGTGTAGCCAGCTTGGTTTTAGCTTTTTCATTTTTTTAGTATAGTACTCCTTTCCTCATTAAGTAAGTCAGTTCCAAAAGTATAAGGAACCTTATATCTCTTTCATAACCAGTTATCTTGTACAAATTGTGAAAATGAACCAGTTCCATTGAGCAAAAACTCAAGAAACAGTCTACCTCATGGTAAGGGATGGAACTCATTTTTGAAACTGTGTAGCTGTTAGTCATGTTAGTGTATCTCATTGTGTATAGCTTTGTTTTTAGTTATTGAATATAGTTTGGAAGCTAATTCATATACCTACAAATCATATGTTTATGGGAAAATTTGAATTTGCTTGTATGGGATTGAAAAAGAGGACGCAACATATGGACAGTTCTGGCCAATTTTTCTGACTTAGAAACCTTCTATGTATTGCTATTAGTATTTTAAGCATATCTTGTTGTATGAGCTATATTTTGTAATTGTTTTTCATTTCTTGCAAATCCAAGAAGGCATTTACAACTCTTATGTTAATGTTGTGACCTAATTTTGTGGTTGTGGATTTGAAATAGTTGATGCAATTTAGGACAAGTTCCGTCCAGATTCTTGGCTTAGAAATCCCTTGTGTGCAACTATAGGTGTTTCAATTATATCTTTTTTAAAAAATGTAATTTGTGGTGATTCTTGCTTGTTTGCAACCTTAACATATATAATTACAAATTTCATGAGATGGAAAAGCCTAGTTCTATCATTTAGCAGTTCAAAATTTAGTTACAATACAAGCCAGTTAATCTGCCTAGATTTATGTGACTCGCATAGACTGGGTCACTCTTAGCATCTATTTTATGAGTTTTCACCTACTGAAAGTGCTAAATGTTAAGTAAGTATTTGATTATGTGATTAAGGTTTTTATAACCATGTACAAGCTTAAAGGAATTGTTTGAAGAAAGTGAAGCCCATGTTGATCCACGACTTGAACTTGGTACGGCGGGTTATGTGCTAAAATGAAAGGTTCATGTAAAAATTTGTATTTTTGCTCTTGCTATCTGCTGGTACATTTGTAAGTTTATATTGTTACCTTGGTTATCTTCTTATCATTTTATATTACTTCATTGGTACTTGAGACTAGCAACACCCTTTTGTAATTCGCCCACTTGTATGGATTGCTCGATCAATTGATATTTTTGTGGACGTTACCCTTCTTGTGGCTGTGACTTTCTCACTATTGGCATATCTTTTAACTTGGATATTTTTTCATCTTGGCTATGAATTTTTGTCTTGTCTTAAGTATGGAAATCGCCCATTTTAAGTATGAACTACAAAACCTTTTTATTATAGCTCTTGGTTCTTGATTATTAGGTTTCCAGCCTTCTTGATACAGGACTTCGATTCTTCTTGATACTTTATTGAATTTTGTGTGATGGCGTGATGTACATATTGGGTGAAACTTGTTAATTAAATTTCTTGCAATGATGATTCTACAAACTTTTGATATTTAGACCTTTAAATAACATACTTGATCCTCTTGATGTATTTCTTCACTTTATTTATTTACTTTTTTGTAAATACTTCCCATGTATTTGAAGAATCTAAAGGCTCCAACTTGTAGTTTTTACACCACTAAGCTAAACACTTAGAAATTTCTTTAAATAGTCGTTTCTATTGTAGCAAATGCCCATGAAGACATTTGAAGATGGACATTGGAAATGAAGTGCTTGGGAGCTTTAAGGAAGATCATATTCGCATATAGGCCTTTATATTTTCTATTAGTTTTGGGACATGTATATGATCCATGGGTTGTATATTTATATGTTAATTTGAAGGCTAGTTGGATCAAGATAATATGGTTTGTAACTTAAATTCGGTGACCTATTTTATTATTTTGGATGAGCTAAACAATGTATCATAGGTACATTGTTGTATATCTGTTGTTGGTAGTTATTCTTGTTTACTTGTATATTTGCTAGATTTTTTTTTTGGACCTTTATAGCTTAGAGAGTTAATAATTCTTAATTTAGTGGCGTCAAGATCTCATGGTGGACAAGGGTCATGTCATCAGTTGGGGTCAGGGGTTAGGGGTAAGGGTGGTAAGAGCGGCACGAGTTTATGCAAGTTAAGGATAGCATCGTGGAATATAGGGTCACTAACAAGGAAGTCCATAGAATTAGTAAAGTGTTTTAAAAGGAGACATATTAATATAGCATGTGTCCAGCAGACTAGATGGGTAGGCACCAAAGCACGGGATGTGGATGGGTTTAAGCTGTGGTACTCGGGTGGTCCTAGGGATTGAAATGGTGTAGGTATCCTAGTAGATGAGAATCTTAGGGAGTATGTGGTTGAGGTTAAGAGGGCTAATAATAGGATAATGTTTATCAAACTCGTGGTCGGTAGACATATGGTGAACGTAGTTAGTGCTTATGCACCCCAAGTAGGCCTAGATGAGGAAGTCAAAAGGATCTCTTCGGAGGATCTGGATGAGGTCGGGCGAGGCATACCAGAGAAAGAAAAAAAATTTCATTGGGGGTTACTTCATTAGGCATATCGGGGAAACTACTAGCGAGTTTGAAGGTGTTCATGGAGGCTTTGGTTTTGGGGAGATGAATGGAAGTGGGACGTCTCTCTTGGATTTTTCCAAAGCCTTTGAGTTAGTGATTGCTAACTCATGTTTCACAAAGAGCGAAAACCACTTGATTACCTTCCATAGTACGGTAGCTAAGACTCAGATAGATTACCTACTTCTCCGAAAGGGCGATAGAAGCTTAAGTAAGAATTGCAAGGTTATTCCGAGTGAAAATGTTTCCACTCAACATACGCTTTTAGCGATGGATGTGGAGATCAAGCGAGAAAAGAAGAAGAAGGTTATGTATGCCCAACCTAGGATTAAATGTGGAGGCGTTAATCCTGCCCTTTCTCGTAAGATGGTAGAAAAGTTGAGAAATTTAGAGGCATAGAGTAGTGAAGGTAATGTAAACAGTATGTGGGACACGAATGCTGGTTACATAAGAGAGGTAGCTATCGAGGTACTAGGGGTTTCGAGAGGGATCTTTGGTGGACGTCAGGGCGACTGGGTGGTGGAATGATGAAGTCCTGGGTAAAGTGAAAGATAAGGAGGTCATTTACAAAGAGTGGATAGAGTGTAGGGATGAAGATGAAAAACAGAAGCTTAAGGTAATTTATAAGACGGCCAAGTCAGAAGCAAAGATGGCGGTGGCTAATGCTAAGTCAGCAGCTTTTGAAGGCCTTTATGAGGAGTTAAGTGATAAAGGTGAGGACAAGAGATTGTGTAGGCTCGCTAAAGTAAGAGAAAGGAAAGCTCGTGACTTGGACCAAGTGAGGTGCATCAAGGATGAGGAGGGCGAGGTGTTGGTAGATGACACTTCCATTAAATTAAGGTGGCAAGCTTACTTTCACAAACTCTTAAATTAAAAAGGAGATAGAGATATTGAGCTGGGTGAGTTGGAAAACTCCGAATACAATCGTGATTATGGGTATTGCAGGCGGTTCAGAGTTGAGGAGGTAAGAAGGGCTATTAGTAGGATGAAGAGGGGGAGGGCGATCGGGC
>JAABOM020031341.1:0-17367 GCA_011800125.2 Solanum clarkiae
TCTTTGGAATACCATATCAGTATATTGATACTATATCGGTATCATATAGGATTTAGGTTGATTCTCTGTGATACACTGTTCATACATGTATACTCTATTGATATATCATACAAGGTGGATGTTGACGTTAGAATGACATCAACGCGCGTATTTTAATATTAGAAAAATAAATTTTAATAATATAAGAGTATAAAATATAAAATAAAATATAAATATAAATAATTTACTTTAAACGAGCACAAACTTAATTTTTCCAATCCTTAATTATATGTAATATGTGAAATTATAAAATTAAAAGTAAGGCGAAAAAAGAAAGAAAAAGAACTACAAAGGAAAAATAATTAAAAGGTTAATCATTTTCAGTTAAATTTTGTTTAGTTCAATCACTCACCGCTTGAACTTTCTTATGTTCTTACCGATCATTTGGTGTGACATATAAGATATAATAATCTTAAGATAAAATATATTTATTTTATATAAAATATAAGAATCTAAAATAAAATGTATAATTATTTTATTATATGTTTGGCTGGAGATATCACTTAATGCTTGGATTATTTATCTCATTATTTTTATCTTTAGAATAGAATAAATTATCTCATATACATAATGAAATAATTTATTTTAAAATTAATTATCCCTAAATAACTTGTTCCCAACCTAACGATCATCTGAGGAGGTTAGTTACGTAAATAGTGATAGAGAGCCCTCCAATTTGCTTTTATTGATTTTCAAAAAATGTTGTTCATATATAAACTTGTCCAAAAGGTTCTAGATAATATTCACCATTATTATGAGTTTATATAGGCGTTTCGTCATAAATTTTAAATATTTTTTTCTTTAATATTTACAAAGTTAATATATGTATAATGCTAATCACCTATTAAATTATCTGTAAGAATTAAAGTGGAGTGATAATAATTTTTTATTCTTATTCAATTCTTTTTTAAATTCGAGTTCTATTATATATAAAATTATCTTTATTTATGAAGTATCTTTTCACACAAATAAATTTAATTAGATTTCTATACAAATATTACACCCCCATTGAAAAGTCAAAAACGAATAAATAAATAGGTGGTACTCGAGCATAATCCCTTTTCATAGTATGAACTAATACTTTTAGATTTTTTTTCCATTTCTTTGATTCCTAATGTGTTTGCTATATACTTTAAATGTTTTATTTATTTTATTTATTTCAAAAAAGGAAGAATAAAACGTGTCTCATTTCCCCTTATTGCTTGTGAATTAGGATGGCAGCTTCTATTCTTATTAAATTACTTGCAAATTTTATAATTCTATAATTTTTTTTATGTAGTACAATTTTGAAGATAAAGTTTAGTTAAAAACAGAGTCAATAGTACCTTTTTCAACGGAAATTAACATTGAAATATAAGCAAGGATGACAAAATAGAGTCTAATTTGTTCAATTCGCTCAAATTTGAATGGATTATTTATCTGACAAATTAATTTAATTCAATTCATTTCAGTTCAACTCATTATAGATCATTAGATTGATACGCAACTCAAATTAACTCACAAAAGATCTTGTCAAAATATTTTTTTCTCATTTAATATATCATTATATATAATCATAATAAAGAAATTTAATAATTTTATTAGCTATTAAAATTTTATAAAAGAACAAATGCAACAACTAAACTTATCAAGAATTGAGTGTGTTGAATTATAATCCAAATTTTAGCTCATTTAAATCCAAATCATTTCGGTCAAAGTAGCTTTTGGATGAAGAGCAACCCGCTTATTTATAACTCATTCAATTTTATCTGTTTAAATTCAATTTAATCTACCTATTTAACACTTAAATAATGTATCACATCATGCTGTGATCAATTGAGTAATATGAAAGAGCAAAAAAAAATATTAACATATTAATGTAACAATAACAACAACAACATATTTAGTAGAATCCCTTAAGTGGGGTCTGGGAAAGGTGAAATATATGCCGACCTTACCATTACCTCACAGAGGTAAAAATGTTGTTTCCTGGGAGCCCTCATCTCAAAAACCCATAAACAAAATAAACTAGATATGGAGAAAAAGGAAAAAGGAAAAGAAAAGAAAAAAGAAAGAACGACTAGTAACGAAAAGCATATGTTAGTAAGTAAATACGATAAAATTAACATATAAGACGGTTAATGACAATATAGGATATAAAGACACGACTAATCCTATTAATGTACTATACCTCAAGATCAGACTTCAACCTAACCACACTAACCTATTAACATGCTACTTTAATACGCGACCTTCACTTCTTTTCTATCTAAGGTCATGTCTTCGGTGAGATCAATTTCACCATATCTTGTCTAATCACTTTCTCCCAAATACTTCTTCGGTCTACCTCTACTGCTCCATATAACCCCTAAATCCAAACTCTTGTACTTTCTCGTAGGAACATATTAATGTCTTAAGAATAATTCACCACATAACTTTGATATAAATACGTGATCATCTTTCAACTCATGACTAAACATATAAAAAGATAACATTTTGTGTCTAGCTTCTAAAATAAGATTAAAATATTATGTATGGGTCTATCCTTAGAAGTGAATTTATTTTACTATATATAATAAGAGAGTTAGCCTTTTCCTTTTTTTGGTAAACCAACAATCTCTTAACAATTGTAATACATTTGTTTACTATATTAACATCCAAAAATGTTATCTCCAATAAAATAAATTTACATATAGTAAAAATGTTATAGGAACATTATCATAGCTTACTCCTAAAAAGAAAGAAAATTATTTTGAAGAAAAAAAAAGTAGCCCAATAAAGCAAAAAAGATAAAGTGAAAACAGCTTTAATTAATCCAACCACCAGATGCCTCGAAATAAGTTGTGATGAAAATGCCACTGTTTCGTTGTAAAATTTCAGTAGTGCCACTGTCTCACCATGATGATCCATTTTGAAATTTAATTACTCCATCATTAGTTCTAATTTCTAAATTATATACGTTAATTAATAATTTCCATTTTGACGAAGATAATATGGGACAAAACAAAGTCATTATGGGAAAACACAGTCGTACAATTTTCCCACTTAACTCATGTTCCAAGAAAATTGCCTCTCTTATTGTACCATTGTGGGATATAACTGTCCTTTTCTTATTTAATGTACCACCTTTAATTCATACTCTCTCCATTTCGTATTAAGTAAATTATTAGGTCATTTCACACATATTAAAATTAAAAAATAAAGATAAAATTTAGTCATATTTTTTTCGTTTTTACCTTTTTCAAACTCCACACACTCATTTAATGTATCATTTATTTCTCATACAAAACTCAGTCTTAGAAACTTAATTAATGAAGGGTAAAATTGAAAAAAAATTTCAACACATCACTTGAAAAGTTAATAATTCACTTATTTTGAAACATAAAAAATTCTCAAACAATTAACTTAATATGAAAAAGAGGGAATATTTGTCTTTCAGAGGCCGTCAGGTGTGAGGTATAAGTTATAATAATCCCAAGATAAATTGTTAGATTATTTTATTTCATATTTGGTTGGAGGTATAAGGTAATCATTGGACTATTTATCCCACTGTTTTTGCCTTACTGATGGAATAAGTTATCCCATATATATGATGAGATAACTTATCTCAGGTTAACTTATCCCAAAATTAATTATGTTGAGATAAAATGTTGCCAATCAAACGATATCTTAAGGTTTTTTATATTTATATATTCTTTAAGACTAATATATGTATTATTGTCACGAGGGAGGCTATAGTAAGATCATAAACTATAAGAAAAGTTAGTTTTTGAGAAATCAAATTTGATGTAAGTCATAAATTGAGAATTTTTAACTTTTAAATATAAAAAATTACTTAAACGAATCATTTTTAATAAATAATTAATGATTTTAGCGATGTTTTTTATTTATTACCATTTAAAGTAATATATAACAATACTATGATAAATCTGCACTCATATTAAAAGTGAATCATGCATGTAATATACATGTATTATAAGTGTTTTAAAATATATTGTGCTTGTTTGATAACAAATTGACACAATGTATATTATAAATGTATTAGAGTGTGTGATAAATGTATTAGATATGTTTTATAAATAGTTCTATGTAAACTAAATGTATTATAAGTGTTTAGTAAAAATAAATTGTTATTGCTATAAATAATAAATATTTTCTTAATCTAGTATATCTACGTAAGTTTTTCTTTTGATTTTTGGCTTTTTTTTTTTTTGTACTTTTTGAGTTTTAAGAAAGTGCTTAAAAGAACTATTTTGTATTTACCCAAATACTTTCAAAATTTTAAAGATACTTCAAAGTCAAAGTTAAAAAAGATAAGCCAATTTACACACTCACTTAGCTGTGTTTGAACTTGTAATATGAAGTCATTATTTTAAATCAATGTTCATGTACATATGATTTGGAATCATCTCAAATTCTCCTATTTTGATTTGACGTGAAATTTAGGATGATAATTTTTTTTTTGAATTTTATAATTTTAAATTAAAAAATATGTTAAAAATATCAAAATATTCTTTAATTTTATAATATTAAACTATTATGTGAAAAGTTAAAACTAAAAACTTGCTAAAAAGAAAAAAAAATTAGACATACTAAAAAAAAGAAAATATTACATAACAAATCAAGACAGGGAAGCATAAGATTTCGAGAAGAGTTTAATAGCTTTTCATAACTAGTGGAATTTTTATGTTTTCCAAGAAAAAATATAACTTAAGAAATCTAAATTGCATATTTAAACAACAGTTCAATTTTATATTAAGCTCATTTTATATCACAATTTCTAGATTATAATTTCATATTGAATGTCTAGACCAACCCTCGATATTTCATAATATTTCCTTCATTTCATTTTATGTGGTCGTCTGACTTGGCACGATATTTAAAAAAAAAGAAAGATTTTTATAATTTATGGTCCAAAATAATTTTAAATATTTTTATAGTTATAAATTATTTTATTAAAATAAAAAAGAATTTTGAAGTCAAATATTTAATTATAATAAGATGATTTTTTTTAAACAAACTAAAAAAAAAGGATATCACGAAAAATAAAATAGAGAAAATAGTTATCAGCACTTTTTTTTTTTTACATATATTAAATAGTACATAATTTATTGACATGCAACTACCTCTGCACTAAAAATTATATTTGCAATATGTAGTTACTTGACTTTTGCAAGATCCAAATTTTAACAAATTAAACTAATTGGATCAAATTCAGAGGAGGACAAAATATTACTCTTATTAAAAAATGAATGCCTCTATTATTCTTTAATTTAAAGTGTATTAAAATAATAACATATTTGACTTTAGGGTAAAAGCTCCATTATTAGTTTTTGTATTTTTCCTTTCGTACAGTCAGAGATTATTATAATTATTATTTTTTGTATTTTTTCTTTCATACAGCCAAAGAATAAGACTACTATTATAACGGGTGGGACGATGTTCAAAATTTACTTTATCACCTGACTGAAATGCCTAGGAAATAGGAGTAAAAGGTATTCTAGAAGTCATTTTATTAATCAGTGTTTTATATTAAATATTAAAACTTTTATTTGATCATAAAATAATTTGATCAAAGTTTTTAAAAAATATTTTTAAATGGTACATATCAAAATATAATTTATTTCAAAAATCACAACCTTAAAAAGTTTAAATTCTTAAACTTAATGTTTCAATATCAAAACGTGTGACAACACTGAAAAATTTTATTGAAAACATCTCATGTTTTGTCCTTTGTCTTTTATATTTTTTTTATTTATTACAATATTCGAGATAGTTTCTATGCACCTCAACACAAATATAAGTATTTTTGATGATGAATATTGCCCTAGCGTAATAGTTGTAACTAAATTCAATATTGTAGATCTCATATACGAAATATATAACATTAAGAAAGTAAAAAAATTCAAATTAAATATGGCAAACAATGACATTGTTTGAATAATTCTAGTAAAAAATATTTCAAAATAATATTTTTTGACAAATAAATAAAAAAAGAAAATTAAAAAATAAACTGTAAATTAAAGAATAATTAAGCGTTACAACTTGAGTTACTTTAATTCAAATTAAAGAAATACTTTTGGCCTATGGGTCGACTCTGATCCGACCTTGATCAAGTTTCAACCGTCAAGGACTTATTTAGGTCAAACTTATAAGCCCCAATTTTAAATAAGTTTGAAAAATCTCATTCATATATTACCCCAATAATGAATTGGGGTGGATCAGCCCCACGGACTAATCTCATTTTGGTAGCTTTATTCTTGCTACTTGCAGTATTTTCTTTTTCATTTTTACTTGACTTTAAGAAATAATAATAATTTTATTATATCAACTTTTACATGTAATAAATTTAATATTTTAAAAAATAACTACAGCTAATAGTAAAAATATTAGGGGAAACAAACTATCTCTTAATTTTTTAAAGTAATAAATAAAAATAAATATTCATGTTCAAAAAGCTGTTTGACCATAAATTTCAAGTCAAATTTTAAAGATTTATGCTCAAAATATATATATGACCATAAATAATCACATTTTGTAGATTTATGTTAAAAAATTAGTTTAGCCCTAAATATTAAATCAAATCTTAAAAATTTATAGTTCATAAATTTGTTTGATCGTAAACTTTGAATCAAATTTTAAAGATTTATGCTCAAAAAATATGTTTGACCATAAATTTAATCAAATTTTGTAGATTTATGTTAAAACCTAGTTTCCCCATAAATATTAAATCAAAATTTAAAATTTTATTGTTCAGAAATTTATTTGACCATAAATTTTGAATATTAATATTCAAAAATCTGTTTGACCATAAGTTTTTAAGCAAATTTTAAAGATTTATGTTCAATGAGGTGTTTGACCATAAAGTTTGAATTAAATTTTAAAGATTTAAAATATTCAAAAATTAGTTTGGCCATAAATTTCTATTATATAGAAGAGCTATGAGAAGGACGACCAATGACAATTTAATAATTTTAATTTTATTTAACGGCAAATTTCATAATTGTATAATTATGGTCAAAACAAAGATCTAGAAGAATCCTTACATACCCCTATTTTTGTTAGGACCCATAAGGATATTTTTGTAATTATGTTAATATGTAAAATTTCTATTAGTTAACTTTGACAAATAATAATAAATGGTAAGCTTGTTTGGACATATTTTAGGAAAAAAAATTTGAACTAATTTAAAATAATATAGGTTTGAATAGTTGAATTTTTGCTTCTAAAAATGCTTTTAAGGATTACTGCATAAATATATTTTTGATATTAAGTTACATAACATGACCAGTACTAAAGTTCGTATCTTGATTACTAAAATAGTCTTAATGTGATTTATTGATATTTTTTATTTAATTTAAAGAAAATATCAAATTTGGTGTATAAAAGAGAAAACAATGTTTAAATAATTTGATAATGTATTCATCGAAATATTAAAAGTTAATAGTTTTTCATTTTTATGTAGGATATTTTCTTAATATCAAATATGAAAAATTATTTAACAGGGGAAATTTGAAGGGAAAAAATTTAATATTCAAATTTGAGGAATATTAAATTACAAAATAAAGAAAAACGAGGAGTTAAAAAATAAAAAAGAACAACAAAAGAAAATGTCAATAGAAAATGACTATGTTGAGAAATATAAAGAAAGAAAAAAACTAAAAAATAAATAAAGAGAAAAACAACATGAAAAAGAAAAACAAGTATATTGTTTATTTAGAGGGGGTAAGATTCAAAGTTTTCTTTTACGGCACAATATTTAGAGTTCAATATCAATTGACGTAATTGTTAATATTTTATATAGAAATAAAGTTGCTTTCATGATTCTTTTACACAATTAAAAATTAACTTTTTAATAAATACTTTCAATATTAATATCAAAATAAAATAGATCTATTTTGACTTATTGAAGACAATAATAAAATGAATCACAATTTATCAACAAAGTTAACAACAAATAAATTATACTTGAGATGATCAAAGATTTGTATATATTATCACATGCAAAACTTCTGGAGCAAATATTACAAATAGAAGATAACAATATGAAAATGTGCTAATTTATAATCGAATACACTTCTCTTTTTCCTCCATGCATAGAATTTCTTGGAATTCAGCTTTCCCAAGTTTGGTTGTAAATGACTCACTTATATCATACGAACATTTGAAACAAATGCTAAAATAATATATTAAAGTTGTTTACTGGAAAAAAATTATATTAAAGTTGTTTACTAAAAAAAAATATGTAAATTTATATTGGGCCCGCATCACGGGCCTTAAATTATCTAGAAATAAAGTTTGAAATATTTGTTCAAAAATCTATTTGACCATAAATTTTAAATCAAAGTTTGAAGATTTATTCTGTAAATATGTTTGACCATAAATTTTGGATTAGAGGCCATGAAATTTGAGCAAAATTTGAAATTTAATTTTCAAAATAATTTTGAAGATGACCATTCGGGTGGCTCAATGATTTTGGCTTGAGACTTTCATGTTGGAAGTTTTAAGTTTAAAATTCCTTGACAGTAAAAGTAAGGAGTTTATCTTTTGAATTGAGTTTGTCGTATCGGATTTACCTACTGCTAGTGTTACCTTGTCCAATGGTATTAGATGTCGGCTTTCCTTATCATAAAAAATTATTTCTGAAAGGCATATCTAAACATAATTTTAAAATTCAAAAATCACAAGAATTTTTAAATTTTATCTTGAAAAACTATGACCAAATGAAAAAAAAAATCATATAATCAAATGAATAATTAAAACAAACATGTTCTGCCTATAAAAAATAAATTAATGTCACAATAAACAATAAAGAGAAGACAAAAAAGGTCCTTCCTTACAACTATATTGACCGGGTACAAAACGCATGATTCTCTTACACATGTTATATATATATTTTTTAATTATTATTTTTCATTTGGTGTTTGGAGCCTGTAAAGTCTCGATTAAATTCGAATTGTACATTACAGGATCCATTTGGAAGTGACGTTCCCAAAAAGATTTTTTCATTCCTATAACTCGAACCTGAGACCTCTAATTAAGGGTGAAACACTTCACTAGTTCATCACAACCCATGTTGGTCATGTTATGTTATTTAAAGACAGGGAACACATGTACTCGCTCGGTATATTATTAGCCCAGTTAATTTTTTTAATTAATATATTTAATTTAAACAATTTAAAAAATAATTTATCATATAATTTATAATTTTTTTATTATCAATCATAATCATTTTTAAAATATTAAATTTATCAATATATTCAAATAGTAACGCAGTAAAATTATTTTTTATTTATAAATTTTTAAAAAGTGTGTAAATCAATAACATAAAAGTAAAAGTAGATGGCGGAAATACTCCCTTTACCCTGACATTTTCTGTATTTAATTTAACTTTTGGACTATATTCTTATTCCAAATAAGTAATTATCGTTTTAGCTCATTTTACACCATCTATATTAATAAGTAGTTCATTAATATATGTGTACAGGGAAAAACAATTTTGCATTGAACTTATAAAGTGATCTATTTTGAGATTAATAAATTTTCACTTAAATAACAGTTATTTTGGGCCATGGAAGTATATATTCTAAACTTCATTACTTTAATCAAATTTAATTGAAAAAAATTATCTAATTACATTTCTTTGTTTACCATATTTTTTATTTTCATCCATTTCTAAAAATTTCATCTTTTTCATTTGAATATATTAATTCAGGGATCCATATATATTAATTTCAATTCTTAAATTATCTCTATGTTCAATATATCATGCTTTAAATGTTACCTATTGATACTTAAAAATCCTAATATTCGGAAGACCGAAAATGAATTAATGTATTCGTATTACTGAATTAATGTATCCGAATTACCATATTTTTTAAGAGATTTCTATAAATTAAAAAAAGATAAAAAAATAATAATTAACTCTTTATACTAAATCATCCAATTTAATTTAGCGCATGTAAATTTTATGAAAAGTTAAGTCATAATAATTAGAAATTGAAGGCGATAAGAACATTTACGTATATTTGCACTAACTAATAATAAATGAACTTAACAGGTGGATTGAAGTAACTTAATGAAGAAGTATGGGTATAAAAAACAAAACTAGAAAAGGAAAGATGCATCATTTTTGCATAATGGGTTGAGTTCACAATAACTTTTAAGAAGAAAAAGGTATTGTAATTGTGAAAAAGAAAAGGAAAAATGGAAATATACCTAAATCTTTATTTGTTTTTCTCTCTATACAACTTTTCAAGACTTTTAATATAGGAAAAGATTAGGAGGAAACACATCTAATTGCATGTCATTAAGGGTCATTACATGCTGATTTATTTCTTAATTAATTAACACAAGTTGATGATAGGAAATATTAAAAAAGCAATTCAGGGTGCATTGATCAGTTCGATTCGATTTTATGTATTGTCGATTTAGTTCATCGATTTTTTGTTTTTAACGATTTAATTTTCAATTTATCCGATAAGAAAATACCCATAAAATAAATATATGATTTCTCTAATAATTTAATGTAATAAGATGAGATACAGTAAAACAAACAAATCATTAAACACCTAAGTTTAATAATATGCAATATTTGATCCCATGTTCTAATTTACTTTCCAATAGAAAGGCTATACATTGGAAACCAAGCAAATATATGATTTAAGAGTATTGATTTAGTATCAAATGATGTTAAGTTATTAATATTTAATATTTATAAAGAGATGAAGTAGTAAATTGTTACAGTCTTAATGGCTTCTCGGTTTACCCAATACTAAAAATCGAAACGAACCGATAACTTTTTCTTGTAAAATCATTAAAAACTCATTAATCCAATAACACTAAACCAATACCTTTTTTTGATTCAAATTATGAATTGATTCAATTTTTACACACTCCTACCGAGTGTTCCCCAACACAAAGTAAGAACTTATCTGTTCTATTAATCTTGTGTGACATAATTTCCTTGTTAAAAGAATATTATTTTTATATATGTATAAGCTATTTGATTTGGTTTTTATTTTTTATTTGTACTCTTAGCAACATATTTTTATAGCTAAATGAATATACGTATAACTATAAATTTAAACATCACAAAGTTTCAATGTTTTCTTATATGTCAGTATTGAGGGTAATGAGAGCAATAAACAAGAGGCATAATGCATAAATATATCTACTAACTTAGCCAAAGGCATAATGCATAAATATATCTACTAACTTAGTCGAAGGCATAATGCATAAATATGTCTACTAACTTGGTCTCGGTTGAGATCTATTTTCTTTAACTTGTATAAAATTAAATAAATATATATACATATTTTACATGACATAATATGCATAGATACCAAGTAAAATACGAATTGCCACATAGATGCTATAGTCCTTTTATCTTATTTTGCTTTTTTTTTTTTTAAAAAGACACTATATGGTGAAAACTTCACAAAATATGCTCCTCTTATGAAATCATCTATATACACATGATAAAAAAAAGATATTTTAAAAATTGTGAGCAAGATTTTTCAATTTGCAACATATTTCAAGAGTTTTTTTTTTTAATGAAAATTTAGCTCGAGACTTGAAGAATGTCGCTCAAAGCTTAAATTTTTTGCTCAAAATTTAGGCATAAAAATTGTATATGAATATATTATACTCAAGGTTTAGAATTTCACTCTTATTAGTGTATCAAAAGGTACGAAATATGTATATCTAGTTCAAGACTTAGCATTTTGGTGAAAATTTCATGTACAAATATTATATGAAAATTGGTATGAAGTCTTTATATAACTATATAAATTTTGAATAAAATTCAAGTTAGACTTTTAAAAACTTAATACAACTACAATAATTTTGTGGAATTGTGCTAGGCCAAAAATACGTATATTTAGCTATTATTATCTCATATTTTAGCGTACTTTTGTCATTTTTGAGTGCATATTATATTATGTTATGCTTAATATTATATTTTATCGTTAAGACTATAATTGCAAATTGAAGATATTTGGAGCAAAATTAGATGAAAAGTAGGAAGTGAGGAAACAAAAAAAATCAAGACAACTTTACGTTGAAAAATGAAAGACAAATTATTTGTGTACTTGTCAATATGAGATGACCATTATTATCTATCGAAGTTTCGATTAAGTACCATTGGTCAATTCTGTTTTGGGGTCATCTTTCGAAATCACAAGTATTTTTTATTAGATGAACTAAGTTATTTAATTTATAACTTTTCATATACCTATAAATAATCCATAAAATACGTTTTGAGGAGAAAGTTTAGAACTTTTAACTTTGAAAGAGTTAGAAGTTGAATTGAAGGCTGAAATTTATTGATTTCATTCTTTTTCTCCATATTATTTGTTGTCTTAGAATTGAATAATTTTAGAATTGAATAATTTGTTGTATTTCCTCCATTGGTATATAAAACTAAACTTGTCGTTGAGGGTTGTGATTCTTCCATGATTTCGTTACTGAAGTATTGCTTTCGACTAAGTTTATAGTATTTGCGTGCTTGTTTATTAGTCTTGAATTTAATTATTTGATTATGTGAATTTTGTATTGAACTCAATAGAGGAAATTCAAAATTTTAATAACATTAAATAATATCTTTGACACTGGAGTGCTTAAGGAATTCCTGCATTCCAAAGAGCGAACGAGCGTGCGAGTTAATTACATGAAAGAGCATGAGGACAAGGTCAACACAAATTAGAATTTTTTCAAAGAAATCACAAAGATGATGATGTCGAAATCTTCAAGCATAAGGCGTCATTTACACCTATCATAATTAATCAAACAGTTTCGAAGAAAATACTTTAATTGTATTTTGCACTAATTAGACACATGTATCGCCAAATACAGAGCGCACATAAGGACTACAGGATTGCAAAGGAGCAAATATCAATTAATGACAAATTGTGATTGAAATTACTACTAAGCTCGCCATGGCCTGATCTATATAATCAAGCTTTATCTTTAAGTATATACTCGACTTTATTATGAACATTAATGCTTGATTATAAATTTTACAGGTGGCTATGTTGGCGGAAGTTGGGACTATCCCTGAAATCAACATCAAATCTGAAGGTGAGGTTATTCCAAAAGTGTTGCAAGGACAAAACGACAAGTCCATCAAATCAATTGATGCTGAAGATCACATGTCGTCACGACAATTGAAGTTACCAAGTTAGTTCAAGTCTCTAAAGAATGACTGAAGATATAAAGCAATAAACTCAATAAATATTGAGTTTGTCAAAGGAAGATGAGAGTAGTTTAATCTTCGTATAAAGAATTTAGCCATTTTGTTTCGATCATTCTGTCTCTTGAAAAAGGGAGAGTCGTAAACATGAAAAACATATATGCAGTATAGTTTCTATTTTTGTCCATTAGGATGATCGCCACGTATCTATATATTGAACATGTGAGAGTAATGCTTTAGAATTTCTAGGTTATCTACCCTGGCCCATAAATGGTTTATGCATTTTTACTTGTCTACTCGAGGGCCTTGACTTATAGTTTTGTTGGGTTATTCACCCCATAAGTGCTTTGCATAGTTTGTTTACCTATTTCAAGGCCTTTACTTTAAACTAAGTTGGGTTGTCCTCATGGATTGGTTCATAAATATAAATAAAGACTCAAATAATTATAAGTAATTCGAAGATTAAGATCGTGGGATTTTCAATACTAAATTCTCATTGGCGAATTCAACTCAACTAGATGGAAGGGCGCGTGGATGGACTTAGTCCTACGCTTTATGAAGCCTTATATACCTGGAATTAGTAAGAATGATCAATCCTCAGACGATCCTCAGGCTTGAACTCAAAACCCTCGCTTTTTCTCCCTCCTTGGATGCTTTCAAGATTTCTAGGTCTATAATGATGAATAATGCACCTAGGGTACTTATAAGGGACCAAAATTAAGTCCAAAATGGCGTAGGTTTTTATTAAAAGGGATAGGAAAAGTCGGGAACACCCCTCTTAAAAGTTGCAGAGTAGAACCACAAGACCTAGAACCATAGTGCCCCCTTGTAAGTGAGGGTCTCCAAAAATTGAGTTACTGAAATTTGGACCTAGAACCTACGAAACCTCTTTCTACTTCCCATAAAATGAACCACAGGCCATCTGATAACTCGTGGTTTCAAGTTTCAGAAATCTTGGTTCTTGAAACTTCAGTCTACGAAACCTATCATATGGGCCGTAACTTAGATGACGGTCTATTTGATACCTCGTTATTCGATATCCAGAAAAGTGAATTTTTGAATCATCAACCAATGAGACATATCCTATGGGTTGTGAAAAATTGTATGGTCCGTATAATGTCTCGTACCTGGGGCCTGAGACTTAGTACAACTAGAAAAAAACACCTAGTGACCGTGAGAGGCATGTATCAGATGGAGGTGGAGATGTGTGGGCCGCAGTTAGTGATGTCTGTCCAGTATTATTGTATGACTGTATGAGAGAACTGATGCTGGGAATGAATAATGAGTGTTACCTGCGTAAAATCTGCCTCACTCTGTGTGACGGATTTATTGATAGTATCATGTGTGCCGAATGAATTCCAGTTTGTGAGTGTCCTGATCAGGCGTATGTGTTTATAATGTGAATATATGCTGACTTGAAGTTATTTCATTATTATTAGTTATGTTGCTTGGACTTTCTATAAATGCTGCCGCACTTTCGAAGATCTGACACTCAACCATCCATAGTTTGAGGCGAGGGACCAATCAGTGACGCCGGCTCCAAAATGCCAAAATAGGAGAAATCAAATAGGCAACCAAAACGTGATATCATTTGAGAGGATGAAAGATCATGGGTACCACAATGATAGATATGACTGCTATCCCCCGGCGGCTAACCAGTTGGGAATCTGATCCTTCAAAAGAAGTAATCATTTCATATCTTGTCATCATTTTGAGAACTACTTGTCGTCTTTGCAAAACTTAAGATTGTGACCACGAACATGTAGGCAAAATGGAAAAGACCAGCATCAAGCATCAAGGAAATTGCGATCCTTGAATACCTTGAAGACTTGTTGGGGATAAGTGGATAGAGTACCAGTCTCCTTTCTTTGTTTCAATCATTGGCCACATGATAGTATAGAGCCAATTAACGATGATATGTTGACCATGTAGGTGGACGAGAAATCAAAATAGAACCTTCTGGCATAGGCTTTGGAACCAAATAGAGCCAAGCTACCAAATCCGCAGCCTCTAGCACGCGCAAATATCCATTGAACAACCCCAAATATACAGTTGAACCCAAACGATGTGAACAATGAACCAACTTGTTTCTTGGCGAGCTTAGCTCCTTTAGGAGTGTGGAAGCAGTTGATGAGGAATGCAGTTGCGGTTCCACTTGCATAGGTCAACTTGTACTTCATTATCATCATCTTTCTTAGTGCGACAATTCAGAAAAGACCGGCAAAGCTAACAACAAGAAGATAGTGAGGCATCCAAGTAATGTATGGACTCATTCACAATTTGAATAGGAAACTTAGAAATCTGGACACTTTTACTGAAGGTGAACTGCACTGCTTTTACTCCTAACCAGCTTCCTAAGGCATGATTCCAGTCTCGTAATATACAAAATCAAATCAATTCCGCACTCAAGAGATCACGCATTTGAGCACTGTTTGATCTGTTTAGCCTTCACAAGCTCGTCTAGTCTTTATGTTGTTGTTTCTAAGGCTCATTTGGCATCCTCATGAGCAGCACCCTTACCAACTCCAACCAAAATCACGAGCAAATCAGTTCATTGTCCGTTAAATCCACGAAATCATAGTTCTCCTGGAAATACACATCAAACTAACAAATGCAATAATACTATTTAAGCGTTTTAAAAGTCATATTTTCATCACTCATTGTTGAGGCAATAGGATGAACGATTTAAGATTAGTTATGTTAGTTAGTTAGCTAGTTAGAGCTACTATTCCATTATAGAAGTGTATATTCTACACTGTATAAGTAGAATACTTAGTAAGTTAACATATTTTGGTAGAATCACTGCTGACCGATACCACATGTATCCCATGCACTTCAGATTTGATACTTTGAAGCGTCGAGGACATACTCTGAGATTATGAGAGGCATATGGTATGAGCTCAGTTTTTCTAAGAGGCATCGTTTTAAGATTACAGACATATGGAAAGGCACCATTTCTTACAAATTTATTAGAGGAAAGGACCAATAGTCCATTATCTTTGGACTTTATCTATATTTTGCACTAATAGTACACAATGTTTACGAGAAAGACTAAAATAGTCCATTGTTGACACCCAATTTTTACCCTCCACGGTGTCAAAATAATCACCGAGTTCTATTTTATTTTAACGAGTTTTTAAAATAATATTTTTCAAAAAAAAAAATATTACCCCCAATTCCCAAAACACCCCACCGCCTCACTTCTTCTCCACTTCTTCTCCTTCACGCCAAAAACCAGCCAAACCCTAGAGACCAAACCCTCCCCGTCGCCGCCATTGTCATCTCCTTCAACCACCAAAATCGAATAACTCTCCCTCCCAAACCCCGAATCTTCAACTATTCTTTTCCATTTGTTTCGTTTTCCCTTTTTTCCCAAACCCGATGCAAGCCCGGAAGAATCCAAGCGCCGCTCATCCCATTAACATCACTTTTCCCTCTCAACGCTCCACTCAACACCATGTTCTTGTCCTTACCCCAAAAGTTTGGTCGATTTCTTTGATTAACGGGCAAAAAGTTGAAACACAATGATTCCATTGTTTGAAAATTTTGAAATCCCGTTGGATTCCAAGCTGTTTTTGACCAACCCCCTTTTCATCTTCCCCGATTTAGAGTTATATAGTCCCCTTCATTCACAGAGAAGGGGACCAAGGAAAAAACAGAGACGAACTAGAGAAAAACCAGAGAAAGTAGTAGTGAAAAACCATAGAAAAGAACCAATGAAAACCAGAGAGAAAAACAAGAGAAACCAGAGAAAAATGGAGCCAAAAACCAGACAGAAAAGCCCGAAAAAAATACTTGATTTTGAGAACCATTTTCAATTTCAAGAACTTGGTACAAGTTCGAATACCCTCGAATTGGTCTTGCAAGATTCGACTGATTCTGAAAATCTGAGAATCAAATATACTAGTCCAGAAAGGTGTGGACAGGATTCTTTGGCGGTGGGGTTCTTCGCTAAGCTCTTCGTTGTCCCATTTCGCTGTCCCGGAAAAGGTAATACCTCGTTTCACTTATCTTACTTGCAGTTTTAGTCTCACAAATCATAAAATCTGAACGCTATTGAGTTTTTCATGTCAGTTTTGAATCTGGTGACTGAGAAGAACTCTGTTGTGATGAATTGATATTGTGCTTCTGTCTTTATTTGGTCGTTAAGGTGTTCT
>JAABOM020031352.1:0-17365 GCA_011800125.2 Solanum clarkiae
ACTCAAAGTGCATGAAAAGAACTACCCTACCCATGATCTTGAATTGGCTGCCGTGGTGTTTGCATTAAAGATTTGGCGTCGTCATTTTTATGGCGTGCATGTTGATGTCTTCGCTGATCATAAGAGCCTCCAATATATCTTTACACAAAAAGATCTCAACTTGAGACAAAAAAAGTGGCTAGAACTTCTTAGGGACTATGACATGAGCGTGCATTACCATCAGGGTAAGGCAAATGTTATGACGGATGCTTTGAGTCAGGTGTGCATGGGTAGCCTAACTCATGTGGATGGTGGTGATAGAGAGATAGCTAAGGAGGTGCATAGATTGGCTAGATTGGGGGGTGAGGTTGGAAGATGTGGGTAATGGTGTTATTGTTGTTGATGGTTCTAAATCTTCTTTGGTTGATGAGGTGATAGAAAAACAGGATCTAGACTCCTCCTTGCTTGAATTGGAGGCCTTGGTGAAAGAGGGGAAAATAGAGGTTTTCTCCCAAGGGGGAGATGGGGCCCTTAGATATCAAAGTAGGTTGTGTGTGCCATGTGTTAATGGTTTGAGGGAGAGAATTCTTGATGAGGCTCATAATTCCTCTTATTCTATCCACCCTGGTTCCACCAAAATGTATAGAGACTTGAGGGATGTATATTGGTGGGGAGGCATGAAGAGAGACATTGCTAAATTTGTTTCTGGTTGCCATAGTTGTCAACAAGTCAAGGTTGAACATCAAAGGCCGGGTTGCCTAACCCAAGACATAGAGATTGCTACTTGGAAGTGGGAGGTGATTAATATGAATTTCATTGTTGGGTTGCCCAAGACTAGAAAAGGTTTTTATTCCATATGGGTTGTGGTTGATAGGATGACGAAATCGACTCACTTTCTACAGTCAAGACTACATATGGGGCTGAAGAGTATGCAAGATTGTATATCCATAAGTTAGTAAGGTCACATGGGGTTCCTTTATCATTAGATCCGATCGGGGTGCACAATTCACCTCACGCTTTTGGAGGTCATTCCAAAAGGGTCTTGGTACCAAAGTTCACATTCGTATGGCCTTCCACCCTCAAACAGATGGTCAAGCCAAAAGGACAATCCAAACATTTAAGGATATGCTTAGGGCATATGTCTTGGAGCTTAATGGAAGTTGGGATGACCATCTTCCATTGATAGAGTTTGTCTGCAACAATAGCTATCACTCTAGCATTGGTATGGCTCTATTTGAGGCTCTTTATGGGAGATGTTGTAGATCACTGATAGGTTGGTTTGAGCTTGACCAGGTGGCTTTATTGGGACCAGATCTAGTTATGGATGCTCTTGAGAAGGTTAGGATGATTAGGGAAAGGTTGAGGACATCCCAAAGTCGACAAAAATCCTATGCCGATGTAAGAAGAAGAGACCTAGAATTTCAAGTGGGTGATTGGGTCTATTTGAAAGTTTCTCCAATGAAAGGTGTGTCCTACGTTGGTAAAAAAGGGAAGTAGATTCCAAGGTAAGTTTTTCCTTATGAGGTGATAAAGAGGGTTCGCAAGGTAGCTTATGACTTGAAGTTTCCTAGTGAAATGAATTTGGTTTATCTGGTATTCCACGTTTCTATGTTGAGAAAGTGTGTTGGTGATCCTAATGCCATTGTGCCTCTTGATATGGTGGGTGTTGTCGAGGATAACTTGACTTATAAGGAGGTTTCGGTTCTGATCTTGGATAGGCAGGTAAAGAGATTGAGGAACAAGGAGGTGGCATCCGTTAAGGTCCTTTGGAGGAACCAACAAGTCGAAGGTGCTACTTGGGAGGTCGAATCAGACATGCAAAAGAGGTATCCCCATCTTTTCCACTCCACTCAAGCCTTAGGTACTAATTCTAAGTCCCCTATGTGATATTAAGTCTTATATGTAATCCCCTATATCATTCATGTGCATTCATGTTTAAGTTGGCAAATTATGATGATTTTACACCTATATTGAGATTTTTAAAGTGATGTTTGAACGTAATGTTGAATCCATGTTGGGGACTGATTTGTTCATGATTATTCTTGTCTTTTAGGTCTCTTCTACATTCAGGGACGAATGTTCCCAAGGGAGAGATATTGAAACGATCCTAAAAAGTGACTAAAAAACGTGCCTCGGAATGCCTGAAATTATAATTTCCATATATCTAAGAATTCATTTGTTATTTCGAAAATCCGACTTCGGATTCTTGTTCAGGGGCTCCAAATTAGGGAGACAAGGGTCTAACCTTGATTTTAAAGAAAACGAATCGATTTATGAATTTTGTACTGGGTGCAATTTCCAGTGAGGGTCCGCGACCTCTCCGCAATGTGGAGAGGTGTAAATTTTGCACTATTTCTCTTCGTCCTTCCAGATTTGTTTAAGTATTGGGCCTATATTTTTCCAAATGTGTTTTTACCTATACTTATCCTTATTTTACTCTCATATCACCTTAAACATTCCCAAACACTCACAAAGACACTTAGCCAAATATTTGTTCTTAAATTAAAATCCCAAACTCAAGAACAATCTTAAGGATTTCATCAAGGATCTCACTTAAGCTTCAAGTCTCCATTTCCAATCTTCTTCAGGAGTTCTCCAAAGTCAAGGTATGTGGTATTGAAACATTGGATCCTTCCATCCATGGTGCCTAAACCCTCATTTTACTGATATTGCATGATTTAAAGTGGATTTTCCATGTGGGTCTTGTATATTGAGAAATGTACTACACAGTGATTTGTGTTCTTGAAAGTATGGTTGTTTTAGCATGCTTTGAGCTCTAGATCTTTGATCTAATGTCAGACTTGATGAACAGTTTTGATCTGAATGTCTTGGGGGTGTTGCAAGGTGTTGATTGAGGGTTTTGTAACAAATTCTCTTTCATGCTTTTATCTCTAAATTGCAAGGTCTTTTAACCCCATTTCATACCCCCAAGGTGTTTGATAAAATGTTCGATTATGATTTCTTGAGGAATTGAAGGTCTAAAACATGAGATATGATATGAATGATGTTATGATGAAGAAATGAGCTTATGTACATGATATATATATGTTCTATATAATGTGTTGCATTAGACCATGCCCGATAGAGGGGGTAAAAGAGATCTGATAACCATGTGAAGGGTATGTACCTTGCCACCTGGGTGTCTAGGTGTGAATGACATCAACCATGTGAAGGGTATGTACATTGCCACTAGGGTGTCCAGGTGTGAATAGCATCAACCATGTGAGGGGTATTGTACCTTGCCACCAGGGTGTCCAGGTGTGAATGGCATCAACCATACGAGGAGTGTTGTACCATGTCACCAGGGTATCAAGGTGTGAATGGCATCTCCCAACCATAGTTGGGATTCTAGCTTGGTCTTTTCTACACATATGATATCTTATATGAGTATGAGTTACTGAAAGCATGTTTTACTTATACATTGATTATATATTCCATATTGTTATACTATGCCTATTGTCTAATGCATGCATTTTGAGTATGATTTCTATCTATCGTTGCATTGAACCCCACATACTTAGTACATTCAAATGTACTAACACATACTCTTGCCTACATGATATCACCATGTGGTGACCGGTGCTCAAGTTGATTATCCTCCTCCTCCATCTGGCTAGATCGGTTCTACTCAAAGCTAATTGGTGAGTTCTCCACTTCAGGGTCCTTAGTCTATGTTACTATTACTAATTTATTGAGATACTTTCTTATATTCTATTTTTACTATGAGGGTGAGCCCGGTTACTTTGCCTTGGCCCCCGCTCTATCTATATATTTAGAGGTATTTGTTGGACAAGTTGTGTAATTATGATATGATCTATGACTCCTTGTCTTTGATGTTGATGTTTTGGCAAGCTATCCCTTAGCCCCTTTTCCTTATGCTTGTTTTATGTTTTTTACATACTTCTGCAACCAATGATGTGTAATGATAAGTTGAGAGACTTGTTTGGGGTTCCTTCTTGTTCCCTATTCGCCGTGTCATGTCTAGGCCCCAGGCTTGGGTCGTGACACATACTTGACCGCACTTCGTGGGTAACT
This sequence comes from Solanum clarkiae, assembly GCA_011800125.2. Taxonomy (NCBI): domain Eukaryota; kingdom Viridiplantae; phylum Streptophyta; class Magnoliopsida; order Solanales; family Solanaceae; genus Solanum; species Solanum clarkiae. The sequence goes on from JAABOM020031352.1 coordinate 4,015, forward strand.
TGATCTAGATTGGTCTACTAGTAAGCCCTTTTAGGGAAATATATAATCCTATGGTGTCACATAGTTTAGAGACTAAGACTTTATATAAGGATCCCTTAAGTGAAGCCCCCACCTTAAGCCTCAATTGGTGCTAAGTCGATTCCCGCAGAATACTTGAAATAATCATAAATATAATCATAATATGAGTAACTTGTAAAGACATGATAACTTGTCATGAGTAGCTTATTCACATACTTGACCCCTACATGGGCGTATACCTTATACTAGAGGGTAGAAAATAATACATGGACTTGACCCCTTCTAGTAGGTATTGTAATTCATATGAGGGTGGAAACTTGTAACATGCTTACCCCCTACTAGTGAGCTTAGCTTGAACGTGAGGTTAAAATAGTAATCATGCTTGACTACTCAATTAGACATAATGGGCTCACAAGAGAGTAGAATTATAGAATAAGGGCTCAACTTGTCACTTGTAAATCATAGAAATCTTTCATGAGTGTAATACATGCTTGGGAGCCCATAATTATCTTGAAATCACTTGATTTGCAAATCATGTAATAATTCATCTTTAACTTGAAAATCCTTGTCATGTAGTTTAATCAGACGTGGTGGGTATCTGAAAATAGTTAAAACCATGCAATCTATGGAGTAGTAAACATAAGAGAGTAAAATCATCCTATTTAGAGTCATGCAACTCAATCCACCAACATTGTAGTAAAACCCTTAATTTGGGTATCATGAAATCCATCTCAAAAGTTTACAATACTTCATAGTTCACATAACTCATAACGTGTATAGTCTCAATAGACATAAATCAACTCATTGAACATGACTAAAATGGAGATTCATGCATAATCAATTAATATTTGATAAAACCCAATAGAATTTACATTCATAATGCATAATAAGAGATGCCCATGAAGAATACAACTTATAATCATGAAATCTTCATCATAAGAGAAGGTTGGGCTCCATGGGTGAAAGGACCAATCAATGAAGATCCACATACCTAAAATTTGGAATTTTTTGAAGTAACTTGAAGGAGACTTGAAGCTTGAGTTGGGTCCATGAAATTCAAAGTGTTCTCTTGAGATTTGTGGAATTAGATAGAGGACTGGCTGATGATTTAAGAGGTTTATGAGAGGGTTTTACAGTTGAAAAATAGCTAAGTGAAGATGTTTTTATGTTTAAATGGGCATTGGGTTGTTATCCAAATGACCATGAACAAATCTGAAAAATAGGGAACAAAATGCATTGGTCCGAGCTCCAGGCGCGATGCGGATGACGCATAAGGCACAATTTTACTAAGCCCGCCTCAGGCACGTCATGGTCTGGGTGCACATGGACACTGGAAATGGCCCCCACAGTGAAAATTATTTTTTGCTACAGATATTCTAAAATTTAAGGGTTATCCTTTTCCCACTCAATTTGGCCCCCCATTCGATAATATAAAGTCGAATTTTTGAAATCATACACAGATTTTAAGATACACAAGAAATACACTTATGGGGCATTCTAAAGTACATGAGGGGTGTTTCAATATCTTCCCCTTGGGAACATTCATCCCTGAATTTCAAAGAAACATGAATAGGAGAAGTAATCATGAGACTTCCAGCCCAACATGAATGCATCGAATGCACTTAAACATCATTCATTTTTTCAAAACAAGTTTCAAACACATACATCTAAAATCACCAAAACTTGTTATCATGAACATGTATTCACGCAAAATGACATGCGGGCTAGATCTTAAGACTTGAAGGCATATATAGGAATTAATTTATTACCTTCTCCTTAAATAGAGTGGAAGAGGTATGAATGTCATTGTTTATGTCCGCTTCGGCTTCCCAAGTGGCACTTTCAACTTGTTGATTCCTCCAAAGGACTTTGATGAATGCTACATATTTGTTTCTCAAACTTTTCACTTTCCTATCTAATATCTCCACTGGGACCTCCTCATATGTCAAGTTATCTTCCGCAACACCCACAACTTCTAAGGGCACTATAGCACTTGGGTCACCAACACATTTTCTCAACACAGACACATGGAAGAACGGATGAACCATATTCATATCCCTCTAATAGTTCTCCTCAAAATTCTATAAGGTCCAACAAACCTTGGCTCAATTTCCCCTTCTTGCCAAATCGGACCACACCCTTCATGGGTGAGACCTTCAAGTAAAGCCAATCATCAACACTAAATTCAAGGTCTCTCCTCCTCACATCAGAATACGACTTTTGTCTTCTTTGAGTCATCCTCGATCTATCCTTTATCAACCACACCTTCTCCAAAGCCTCCATAACCAAATGCGGACCCAACAAGGCCATCTCCCCCATATCAAACCACCTAACCGGGGATCTATAACGCCTACCATATAAAGCCTCAAACGGAGAAATGCCAATTCTAGAGTGGTAACTATTGTTGTAAGCAAATTCAATAAGTGGAAGATGTTCATCCCAACTACCCTTAAACTCCAAATCGCAAGCCCCAAGCATATCCTCAACATTTTGAATTGTCCTTTTGGCTTGACCATCTTTTTGAGGATGAAAAGTCATGCTAAGCTTGACCTTCGTACCAATACCTTTTTGGAAGGATCTCCAAAAATGAGAAGTGAATTGAGTACCATGGTCGGATATAATAGACAACAACACTACATGTAACTTAACCAACTCATAAATATATAACTTGGCATAATCTTCAGCACCATAAGTTGTTTTAACCGGTAGACAGTAAGCCGATTTTGTCATCCTATCCACAATGACCCAAATAGAATCAAAGTTCTTTCTAGTCTTTGGAAAATCAATCACAAAATTCATATTGATCTCTTCCTACTTCTAAGTAGGAATTTGTATGTCTTGGGCTAGGCTACCCAGCGTTTGATGTTCAGCTTTTACTTGTTGGTAATTGTGACATTTGACTACAAACTTGGGAATATCCCTTTTAATACCACCCCACCAATACATCTCTGTCACGACCCAAGCCTAGGGTCTAGACGTGACCGGCGAATGGGGAACCGAAGGGACTCCAAACAAGCGTCGTAGCATACCATTACACATCCTTAATTGCAGAAACAATAAAACATGACATTTAAGAGATAGGAATAACAAGGCAAACTAGACTAAGAGTAAACTTCCATATCGTAACATCAAAGAACAAGAGAGTCAAGACTCATAGCATGGATACATAACATGTCCAACTACACCTCTACTATATAGATAAGAATGGGGGCCATGACAAGCAACTGGGCTCACCTTCATAGTCAATAAATGATTAAAAGTAAGATAGTCTTAGTATAAAGAAAGAGATCATAAGCAACGTCCCCAAAATGGAGGACTCACCAACAAGCTTGAGGGACAATTATTCTAGCCACGTGGAGGAGGAGGATGATCAATCGATGTACTGGTTCCTACGTGGTGACATCATATAGGCATAGAGTATGCGTTAGTACGTCTGAATGTACTAAGTATGTAGGATGAAATTCAACAAGAGGTAGGCATCATAGGCAAAATGCATAATCATAAGCAATGAATAGCATACTAATTATAGCATGTATGAATGATGCTTGATGTTAAACCATGCTTATATAGAATATAATAAGAGTGTAAGGAGTGACCATTCTTAGTGTAAGCCAAGGCCTGCAACCTCTTTGGATAGGCGCATGAGGTACAAACCCCTTCATAAGGTTGATAGAGTACAAACTCCCCACTGAGGTTGATGGAGTACAAACCCCCCATCAAGGTAGATGGAGTACAAACCCTCAATCAAGGTTGATAGGTACCAACCCCCAACAAGATTACATGGGCCTACCACCCCCCGAGATAGGCAATCTAGGTACCAACTGCTCAATAGGTTACCCGAGCCTACTACCCCCCGAGCTAGTCTTGGTCATGCCCATTACTATAGAGATAATATCATACACATACACACACACTCCTTTCATCATCATATAGACATATTCCTTTTCATCATCATTTCATCGTAATTTCATCATCATCAGATCATCATATAGTCATTCAACTCATAAGACATACATTAGACTTTCAATTCCTCAAGAACCCATAACCGGACATTTTATCAAACACATAGAGGGTGTGTAATACTAGTGTAAAACCATGCAATTAAAGAGAGAAATCATGCTAGAAAAATCATTGTAAATCCATCAATAGATGATAACACCCTCAAGGAATATACATCAAAACCCTTCATAAATTCTCACAATAGAACTTAGATTCATAGCTCCAAACATAGTAAGACAGTCAAAATTTCATAAACCCCTAGATAGTGTGCAGTGAATTTCATAATAAATAAGACCCATGAATAAATCAACTTTAAATCATGCTTTTTTGAGTAAAGAGAGCTTGGGTATCATGGGTGAAAGGAACCCATGAAAGAAACCTACATACCTTATCTTTGGAGATGAATTTGATGAAGATTAGAGATGGAAACTTGAAGCTTGAGAGGAAATCCTTAGATCTAGAGAGGGTTTCGAGACTTGAGTTTAGGAGCAAAATATTTGGCTAACTGTTTGAATGAGTATTGGGGAATGTTTATAATCATACATGGGTGAAAAATGACTAAGTATAGGTATTTTCACATTTGGGAATACTTAGGACCAAGACTTAAAAGTCTTAAACCAAAGTCAAAACTAGACCAAGAATAACACTAGTGCATGCCCTTGGCGCGTTGCACCAGGGGTGCGAAAAGCTCACTAGAAATGCATTTTTTTGGAAAATCAAAATTGCTAATCGTTTCCTCTATAATCGGGATTAGACCTATTTTCCACTCAAAATGAACCCCTGAACAAGAATATAAAGTCATATTTTTTATATCACGCACAGATATTGAGATATATGGAAATTATGATTCTGAACACTTTCGAGGCACACTTTCGGGGACTTTTTGGGGTCGTTACAATATCTCCCCCTTGGGAACATTCGTCACCAAATGTCAAAGAGAGGCATATGAGAGACACAAACATGACAATTTCAGCCTACATAGAAATGCAACAATGCACTTAAACATCATTTCAAAATCTCATCGTAAGTGTAAAATCATCATGAACTTAGTCAATTTAAGCATGAACATATGCAATGACATAAGGGTTGAACTTAACACATAAGATCATATAAAGGACTTAAATCAATACCTTATGCTTCAGTAGAATGGAAAAGGTAAGGGTATCGCTTTTGCATGTCCGTTTCGACCTCTCAAGTAGCATTTTCAACTTGTTGATTCCTCCAAAAGACCTTAATAGAAGCAACCTCTTTGTTTCTCAATCTCTTCACTTGCCTATCGAAGATTTAAACTGGAACCTCTTCATAGGTCAAATTATCATCACCAATACCCACAACATCAAGAGGTACAATAGCATTCAGATCACCCACACATTTCCTCAAGATGGACGTATGAAACACCGGATAAACCAAATCCATTTCTCTAGGCAATTCCAACTCATAAGTTACCTTGACAACCTTTCTCATCACCCTATAAGGACCCACATATCTTGGTCTCAACTTGCCCTTCTTACCAAAATGAACCACACCCTTCATGGGCGACACCTTCAAGTAGAACCAAATCACCAACGTCAAACTCAAGGTCCCTTCTCTTCAAGTCGGCATAAGACTTTTGACGACTTTGGACCGTATTCAACCTTTCTATAATCATTATAACCTTCTCAAGAGCCTCCATAACTAGATTTGGTCCCAACAAAGCCACCTTACTAACCTCAAACCAACCAACCGATAATCTACAATACCTACCACAGAGGGCCTCAAAAGGAGCCATACCGATGCTAGGAAGATAGCTTTTGTTATAGGCGAAGTCAATCAATGGGAGATGATCATCCCAACTACCCTTAAGCTACATTACATAAGCCCTAAGCATGTCCTCAAGTGTTTGGATAGTTTTTTCGGCTTGGCTATCTGTTTGAGGGTGAAAGGCCGTACTAAGATTAACTCTTTTACCAAGACCCCTTTGAAAGGACCTGCAAAAGTGTGAAGTGAATTGTGCCCCACGATATGATATGATAGACAAAGGAACCTTATGCAACCTTACCAAGTCATGAATATAAAACCTTGCATAATATTCAGCCCCATATGTGGTCTTAACCGGTAGAAAGTGAGCCGATTTTGTCATCCTACTAACCACAATCCAAATGGAATCAAAACCCTTTCTAGTCTTAGGCAACCCAACCACAAAATTCATATTTATATCGTCCCACTTCCAAGTAGGAATGTCTATGTCTTAGGTTAGGCCACCCAACCTTTGGTGTTCGGTTTTGACTTGTTGGTAACTATGGCAACCAGATACAAATTTGCAATGTCCCTTTTCATGCCTCCCTACCAATACACCTCTCTCAAATCTCTATACATCTTAGTAGACCCAGGGTAGAGTAAGAATAACCTCTCATCAAGAATCTTTCTCTCAAGCTATCAACATATATAACCCACCTTGGTATCTAAGGGCACCATCTCCCCCTTGGGAGAAAACCTCCACCTTACCATCTTTTACCAATGCCTTCAATTCTAACAAAGTGGGTTCAAGATCTTGCTTAACATTCACCTCCTCAACCAATGAAGATTTAGAGCCATCATCAACAACAACAAGAACATTATCAACCTCTTTCAACCTAACTCCCAAACTAGCCAACTTATGGACCTCCCTAGCCACCCCTTTGCCACCATCACCAATAAGAGCTAGGCTACCCATAGACACCCTACTCAAAGCATCCTCCATAGCATTAGCCTTACCGGGATGATGATGCACACTCATATCATAGTCTTTAAGAAGTTCTAACCACCTTTTTTGTCTCAAGTTGAGATCTTTTTGAGTGAAGACATATTAGAGACTCTTATGATTGGTGAACACATTAATACGCACCCCATACAAATAGTGGCGCCATATTTTCAAATCAAAGACCACGGCGGCTAACTCAAGATCATGGTAAGGATAGTTCTTTTCATGCACTTTGAGTTATCTAGAAGCATAGGCTATAATTCTACCATTTTGCATCAACACACAACCCAAACCAACACTTGAAGCATCACAATACACAACAAATCCTTCTCTCCCTTCCGGTAGTGATAATATAGGAGTAGACACAAGCATATCTCTTAAGGTTTAGAAACTCTTTTCACGCTCATCAGACCACAGAAATTTGGCTTTCTTTTGAGTCAACTTGGTCATGGGAGAAGCAATAGAAGAGAACCCATTCACAATCCTCCGATAGTAACCCACTAAGCCCAAGAAGCTCCTAATATCCGACGGGGTCAGTGGTCTAGGCCAATTTCTAACCACATCCATCTTTTTAGGATCCACCTTAATACCATCCCCCGACACCACATGACCTAGGAAGACAACCTCTTTCAACAAAAATTCACTTTTTTCATATTTAGCACACAACTTCTCTTTCCTCAATCTTTGTAGCACTACCCTCAAATGACCCATATGCTTCTCCTCACTATGAGAATAGATCACAATATCATCAATGAAGACCACAACAAACTAACCAAGGTAGTGTTTGAAGACCCTATTCATAAGATCCATGAAGATCACTGGTGCATTGGTCAACCCAAAGGACATCATGAAAAACTTAAAATGTCCATAATATCATGACCCAAGCCTAAGGCCTAGATGTGACGCCACAAATAGGGAACCCGAATAAATCCGAAACAAGCCCCTTAACTTGTCATTACACATCCTTGGCCGCGAAAGCATACAAAGACATATATATTAAGAATAGGGACAATGAGACTAAATAAAAGCTTGCATAAACGTCATAATCAAGAGTCAAGAGTCAAAGCTCATACATAAATATACAATATCTAATAAGCACCTCTAACACAAAGATAGATTGGACGCCAATACAAACTATCGGACTCACCCTCATAGTCAAAAGAACATAAGAAAGTGTCTTACTATAAGGATAATAGTAACTTAGATCGACTCCCTCAAAATGGAGGACTCACCAACAAGCCTGGAATAGCACCATCTAGCCATATGAAGGAGAAGGATGATCAACTTGGACATTGGTCCCTTTATGGTGATATCATTAGGCAAGAGTATGGGTTAGTACGTTTGAATATACTAAGCATAAGAGATGCAATGCAACAAGAGATAAACGTCATGATCAACATGCATAACATTAGCCAATAGGCATAATATAGCAATATAACATGTTTGTTCAATGCATAAGTAAAACATACTTAAATAAATCATACTCATATAGGATACCATATATGAAGAGGAGACCAAGATAGAATTCCATGGTATAAATCCCTTGGGGTTGGTGATGATAGCGCCCATCTCCCTAGTGTGTGAGGTACAAATCCCTCATCAAGGTTAGTGATGATAGCACCCATCACCCTAGTGTGTGAGGTACAAAAAGCTCATCAAGGTTAATGATGATCGTACCCATCACCCTAGTGATTGAGATATCAACACCTCAACTAGGTCGGTGATGATCCCACCCATCTCCCTAGCGGTTGAGTCTTTGACCCCTCAACTAGGGCCTCGAATTGGGAATTGTCTACCATAACACTTTATATCAAATTCATCATGTACATAAGATCATTTCATCATTATATAGTCAATAATATCATATCTCATGCTTTAGACCTTCATTTCCTCAACAAACCATAATCAGACATTTTATCAAACACCTTGGGGGTGTGTAATGGGGTTAAAAGACCATGAAATTTAGAGATGAAATCATATAAGAAAATCCATTGCAGAACCTTCAATCAACACCTTGCAACTCCCTCAAGACATTCACATCAAAATCCCTCATCAAATCCAGCATTAGATCTAAGGTTTGAAGCTTAAAACATGCTAAAACAACCATACTCTCATAAACCAAAATCACTGTGCAGTAAATTTCTCAATATACAAGACGAAAATGTAAAATAAACTTTAAATCATGCATTATTAAGCAAAAAAAAGTTTAGGAACTGTGGGTGGAAGGACCCAATGGTTCAACACAACATACCTTAGCTTTGGGGAAGTTCTTGATGAAATTTGAAAATGGAGGCTTGAATCTTGAAGAGAATCGTTTGCTTTGGATGAGGGTTTTGAGTCTTGAATTGGGGAGTGAAAATATCACTAAGTGTTTTAGTGAGTGTCGTGAAATGTTTTAGGTGATATGAGGGTGAAATTTTACTAAGCATAAGTAAAAACACATTTGGGAAACTTATTTCACTTAGAAAAATCTGGATGGACTAAGAAAAACTGTGCAGAACATACATGTCTTCGCGTCGCAGAGAGGATGTGGAGGCTCTCTAGAAATTGCACCAAGTGAAATTTCATAATTTGATTCCTTTGCTTTAAATTAGAGGTTTGACCCTTGTCACCCTAATTTGGACCCCCTAAATGAGAATATGAAGTCGGAGCTTCGAAAGAACAAACAAATTTTTCGATATACAGAAAACAAGATTCCGGGCACTTCCAAGGCATATTTTTAGGCACTTTTAGGGGGTCGTTTCAATATCTCCCCCTTGGGAACATTCATCCCCGAATGTAAAAGAGACGGACAAGACAAGAGTGATCATGAACAAATCGGCCTCAACAAGAATGTAACTTAACATGTAAAACACCATTCTCAATATCTCAACATAAGTGTAAGATCATCATAAGTTTACCAACTTAAACATGAATGCATATGAATGACATAGGGGATGAAATGTAAGACTTGAAGTTACATATGGAACTTAGGATTAGTACCTTAGATTTGAGTGGAGTTGAAGATATGAATACCACTTTTGCATATCCGTTTCGGCCTCCTAAGTAGCACTTTCGACTTGTTGATTCCTCCAAAGGACCTTAACGAATGCCACCTCTTTGTTCCTCAATCTCTTTACTTGCCTAACCAAGATCTGATACGAAAACTCCTCATAAGTAAGTTATCCTTAACAACACCTACAACATCAAGAGGCACAATATCATTAGGATCACCAATATATTTTCTCAACATAGAGACATGGAATACTGGATGGACCAAATTCATTTCACTAGGAAACTTCAACTTATAAGCTACCTTGCCAACCCTCTTAATCACCTCATAGGGACCAACATACCTTGGACTCAACTTTTCCTTTTTACCAAAACGAACTACATCTTTCATTGCAGATACCCTTCAAATAACCAAATCACCAACTTGGAACTCTAGGTCTCTTTTTCTCACATCGGCATAGGATTTTCGACGACTTTGAGCAGTCCTCAACCTCTGCCTAATCATCTTAACCTTCTCAAGAGCTTCCATAACCGGATTCGACCCCAATAAAGCCACCTCTCCAACCTCTAACCAACCCACCAGTGATCTACAACGTCTCCCATAAAGAGCCTCAAAAGGAGCTATACCGATGCTAGAGTGATAGCTATTGTTGTAGGCAAAATCAATCAATGGAAGATGGTCATCCCAACTACCTTTAAAATTCAAGACATAAGCCCTCAGCATATCCTCAAGTGTTTGAATCGTACTTTCAGCTTGGCCATCCATTTGAGGGTGGATGGCCGTACTAAGGTGAACTTTGGTACCGAGGCCCCTTTGAAAAGCTCTCCAAAAGTGTGAAGTAAATTGTGCACCCCGATCCAATATGATGGATAAGGGAACCCCATGTAACCTCACTAACTTATGGATGTATAACCTTGCATCCTCTTCAGCCCCATATGTAGTCTTGACCAGTAGAAAGTGAGCCGATTTCATCATCCTATTAACCATAACACCGTATGAAATCAAAGCCTTTTCTAGTCTTGGGCAAACCAGCCACGAAATCCATATTAATCACCTCCCACTTCCAACTAGGAATATCTATGTCTTGGGTTAGGCCACCTTGCCTTTGATGTTCGACTTTGACTTGTTGGAAACTATGGCAACCGGAAACAAATTTCGCAATGTCCCTCTTCATGCCTCCCCACCAATACATATCCCTCAAGTATTTATACATTTTGGTGTAGTCGAGGTGGATAGAATAAGAGAAAATATGGGCTTCATCAAGAATTCTCTCCCTAAAACCATCAACACATGGCACACACAACCTACGTTGATATCTAAGGGTCCCATCTCCCCCTTGGGAGAAAACCTCTATTTTTCCCTCTTTCACCAAGGTCTTCAATTCAAGCAAGGAGGAGTACAAGTCTTGTTTTGCTATCACCTCATCAATCAAAGAAGATTTATAACCATCAACAACAACATCATTACCCGCATCTTATAAACTCACCCCCAATCTGGCCAATCTATGCACCTCTCTAGCCATCTCCGTATCACCAACATCCTCATGAGCTAGGCTAGCCATAGACACCCTACTCAAAACATCTGCCACAATATTTCCTTACCCGGATGGTAAAGCACACTCATGTCACAGTCCTTAAGGAGTTCGAGCCACCTCCTTTGTCTCAAGTTTAAGATCTTTTTTAGTGAAGACATATTGAAGACTCTTATAATTGGTGAAGACATTAACATGCACCCTATACAAATAATGTCGCCAAATCTTTAATGCAAACACCATGGCGGCTAATTCAAGATCATGGGTAGGAGAAGTTCTTTTCATGCACTTTGAGTCGCCTAGAAGCATAGGCTATGACCTTACCATTTTGAATTAGTTCACAACATAAACCAATTCTAGATGCATCACAATACACAACAAAATCCTCAAGCCCATCCGGTAGTGACAATATAGGAGCGCACACAAGTCTATCTTTCAATGTTTGGAAGCTTTTCTCATGTTTATCGGTCGACACAAACTTAACCTTTTTTTGAGTCAATTTTGTCATAGGAGAAGCAATGGAGGAGAACCCATTCACAAATCTTCTATAGTAACCCACAAGGCCCAAGAAACTCCTCATATCTGACGGGTTCAATGGTCTAGGCCAATTGCTAATCACACTGGTCTTCTTAGGATCCACTTTTACATAATCCCCCGACACCACATGACCCAAGAATGCAACCTCCTTCAACCAAAATTCAGACTTGTCATATTTAGCATACAATCTCTCCTCCCTCAATCATTGCAACAAGACTCTCAAATGGCTCATATGCTCTTCCCTATTATGTAAATAAATCAAAATATCATCAATGAAGACCACAACAAAGGAACCAAGGTAGGGTTTGAAGACTCTATTCATTAGGTCTATGAAGATGGCCAGCGCATTAGTCAATCAAAAGGACATCACCACAAATTCATAATTCCCATATCTAGTCTGGAAGGCTGTCTTGGGAATATCACACTCCCACACCCTCACTAAATGGTACCCGTACCAAAGATTAATCTTAGAGAAAAAACTAGCTCCTTGCAATTGGTCAAACAAGTCATCAATCCTTGGAAGAGGATATCTATTCTTTATAGTGACCCTATTAAGTTTCCAGTAGTCAATGCACATCCTAAGTGACCCATCTTTGTTTTTTATAAACAACACCGGTGCACCCCAAGGGGATTGGCTAGGTCTAATCAATCCCTTTTCCAACAAATCTTTTAATTGCTCCTTTAACTCCATTAACTCCGCCGAGGCCATACTGTAAGGAGCAATGGGTATAGGTTGAGTGTTGAGAAGGAGATCTATACTAAAATCTATCTCCCTTTTGAGAAATACACCGAGAAGGTCATTTGGGAAGACATCAAGGAATTCACTTACAACCGGGATCGTCTCAATGGATGGGACTTTGGACTCCACATCTTTGACCGTCATAAGATGATACAAATACCCCTTAGAAATCAACCTATGGGCTTTAATGCATGAGATTACCTACCCCTCACTACCATATCATGACTTTCCCACTCAAGGACGGGTTAATTTGGGAATTGAAACTTGACCTTATGGGTTCTACAATCAATAGAAGCATAGTAGGCATGCAACCAATCCATCCTAAGAATAACATCAAAATCAACCATATCTAATTCAACAAGGTCAAAAGGTAAGATTTTATGCAAGATGCAAACCAGACAATCTCTATACACCCTGCTAGCAATAATAAATCCACCAATAGAAGTAGACACTTCATCTGACTCATGCAACAACTCTGACTCAACATGAAACTTTTTAGAAACAAAGGGGGTAACAAAGGCAAGGGTGGCACCTCGATCAATCAAAGCATATATATCAAGATCAAAGATTTTAACATACCGGTAACAACATCCGGGACCTCACCAACCCTTTCCCCCCATGTAGAGCATTGAATCTATTTGTCACGCCCCAACGTCCCGTAGGTGGATCGGCACCCGTTGCCGATAAGTCTCGGGAGAACCAACCTATAACTATGCGCTTACTATATATATTATGAGGAGTTCTACCTTTAGCATGCCTTAAAGTAGATAAACAGTGATAATAAGCCAAAAGGAAATGCATATGACTAGGCCGTTG
>JAABOM020031383.1:0-16775 GCA_011800125.2 Solanum clarkiae
GAAAACTGATCCAACATTACATAGGGGCATATCAGATTATGAAGAGGTTCGGGCAAGTTGCAAATGAACTAGAGCTACCCCAAGAGCTTTCCATGATTCATCCTGTTTTTCATGTCTCAGTGCTTTGAAAATGCATAGGTGACCCATCCCGTGTCACTCTTATTGAGGACGTGCGGGTTACAAAAGATGTCACCTATGCAGAGGTGCCTGTTGCTATTCTAGATCATCAGGTTAAGAAGCTAAGGAACAAAGAAATAGCTTCAGTGAAAGTACTTTGGAGGAACCGGCAAGCAGAAGAAATAACATGGGAGGCTGAGGACACAATAAAATCAAAATATTCTCACTTATTTGAAGCTAAAAAGGAAGTCCAACATACAAAATTGGGACACTAATAGGTACGTGTGAGTGAATACTTAATATGCTATCAAATGTTTGTGTAAGTAAAGGTTTAAACTTGGTTAAGCTATCCAATTGTGCTAACATTCGAGGACGATTGTTCCTGGGAGGGCGGGGGAAGATGTAACACCTCACAACTTATAATACTAGCACAATGCAAATGAAACATGATATGGTTTGGTCAAATTAGCGCCCATTTTTTAAATTGCTCGAATTTCATGTTATAGGGAGATATATGCGTCTAACGCTTAAGAGGGCCGAATGTATACATGTTTTTTGTCAAATTGAGGAGATCGCAGCCTTAAATGAAGTGAGAGAATTGAGGTGCTTGTAGGACTTAATAAGTTTGTAGGTGAGTCACCTACTTACTTAACTTAAATTGCTAGCTAAATGGGCACGAGACACGACGTCGAATTAGTCCAAATTCGATTATGAATAAAGTCTGTGTTAAGGGTGTAAATTTGGCCCATCTTTTTGCATCACCGATATACTATATTTTCATCCCAAGAAGGATATTAAAAAGGGCCAAATGACATCACAACCCACTTGGCCATTTGGGCGCAAAACTAACTAAGAAAAAGTTGGAAAATAGGCAGCTCAAGCCCATCAACTTGGCCATTTAGGCCCCAGTGTAATAGCCAAGATGCTAAATAACTAGCTTGATAATGTGTGGTATTAAGTTGTCAAAATGTCATAATAAAGGCGGCCAAATTAGTCCTATAAAAAGGGGTTATAAGCAGCAACATTTATTCACTCTTAGACTTGGAAAAAAATTCAGCTTTCTCAAAACTTTGGTTTTTTTCTTTCTTGATCTAGCAAGTAGCTACAAGGGTACTTCTAGGGTTCTTGAAGAATCCCTACACCTTGAAGTTACAGGTAAGTAATTTTACACATGTGTTTATTATGGGTTTCTTATGAAAAACAAGAAGTATATACTAGTATGTTGTGTTGGAAATTTGAGACTGCATGTATCTAGAAAGTTGCTGCATACTTGCCTTTTGTTTTTAAGTATATTATCTATGGTTTGTGGGCTATATTATGAAGAGAAATTGATTTTCTTAATATGGTTTAAGTTATAAATATTACCCTAAGGTTGCTTCCTTGATTTTGATTTCATTTAACCAACACGTTTTGTTGTGCTGTCTTAAGTGTAATGTTGATTGAAACTTGTGGACTGTTGGATGGAAGGTTATTGGCTCACGTCCTTCATCACTTCTTGAGTGCAGTCATAAGTCTGTTTTAGGTCTATTTGCATGTGTAAATATTGTTGGAACAGTTTGGTTAGAGTTGGAATAGGTTTGGAATTGTCAACGTCAAAATGTAGCGAAGGAAGGTAACATTATGCTATCCATTTTTTTGTTGTGTAGAATTGTTATATGTTGTGATATGTAGGCTATTGTAATACTATTATGGCACTAAAATAGACTAGACATGACGTATACATGACGTATACATGCGAATGTGTATTAGAAAATACGATTATGGGCGGAAAGATTGAAAGAATACGCTCTGGTTTATAAACACACACTTGCTGACCGTGTTTTGTTTTCTTGTGTGATTGGGCTACTGAGGTGTATCTATTAGATGTTAATGCTAGTTTTATCACCTACTATGTTGTAGATAAATATTTGGAGGAAGTGAAGGTTATCTCGAGGTAGTAACGAGATCATACAACGAGGTATGTAAGGCTACTTGATTTTGTATTACTTAGCATAAAACATAGATCCTTCCTTGGCGCATAAAGGCACTTTCAAACTCCGACACAACTATTAACCATGTCTCCACTCTTTGACACGTTCATATGCTTCCATACATAGTCACTTTCAAATTTGCATACATGCTTGGATACCAAGTTACAAGGGTTCTTGTTACCAAATATAGTTCACGAGTTGTTTCATTTCATACGTGTTTCATTATTTGTGTAACATACTCTTTTCATTGTCATATTGTCTTGTATGTTTATCTATATGTAACATGCTACATATAAAATCCTACAGCTCTAATATTATGACCACCAAAAGAACCATCTCAAAGGTAATTGAAAGGTAAAGTAAATGTTTATTGATGGGTGGTAGCCCGAGGGGTGGAAGAATCACCTAGCCAGGGATGATCCTATCATGGGTGGTAGCCCGAGGGGTTAAGGAAGAACCTAGCCAGGGACGATCCCAATACATTGTTTATTGATGGGTGGTAGCCGAAGGGGTGTAAGAATCACCTATCCAGGGATGATCCTATCACGGGTGGTAGCCCGAGGGGTTAAGGAAGAACCTAGCCTAGGACGATCCCAATGCAGTTTACCACTGATTAGCTGGTTATTTTTATCATAGCTGTGCACAGATTATACAGTAAAGGTAAAGTAATATAAAGAATATAAAGTACATGATTCCAAAGTATAACCAAAGGTGGTCTTGAATATTGCACCAGTGCATGGTCTCATTTGAGTTATTAATTACATACAATATATCCTGCTGCATATATTTAGTACATTATCTCGTGTTGACGTCCCTTACAGGGGACCTGCATTTCATGCTGTATGTACAGATGCTAGTAGGTCTCCCCAGTAGGAGTACAGGATATCCAGCTGCTATTACCAAGATCTAGGTTGCTTCGGAGCTTTGTGTCTAGAGGTTATAATTTTGTATTGTACAGTTAGTTGAGGCGGGGCCTGTCCCGACTCTTATCAGATGTTATTCCTTATCTAGAGGCTTTGTAGACTATGTAAATTAAAGTATGATCATGCCTAGTACTTAAAACACCGTGGCCCCATTGGCCCAGTCATATGCATTTCTTTTTTGGTTTGTTATCATTATTTATTTTGTTAAAGGCATGTCAAACGTAGAAACTCATCACAATATGTATAGAAAGTGCATAGATATGGGTTGGTTCTCCCGAGCCTTATTGGCAACGGGTGCCAGTCCGCCCTAGCGGGACTTTAGGCGTGACAATATTTTAGGGGAGTAGATAGAAGAGGTCGTAGTATACCAGTACAATTTTCTAGTAGTAAGTTTACCATTTTAACTTAATTGATTTTGCTTTTCTTTGTTAGAGAAAGTAGAAGGAAAGAACATACACCAATCTTCATTGGAGATAATAGATTTGCTGAACTTTTATTGGTTTCTTCTGGATGTCTTATGTTTGAAGACTATTTCAATGGAAAACAATACATTTGGTAAATTGCCCATGTTCTATTTGATGATCAGTTAAAATTTTTAATACTTCTAGGGGGATAACATAGACTATTAAGTAGTAATTGCTTGCTGGGTACTTGATTTTACTTAAGTTATAAATGAATTCTTATGAGTTTTTTTAAATCTAACCATGTTTTTATGTATAGATTGAGGCTGCAAATTTAGTATTAGCCTAGGATCTTCATGTATTCTTGAGAAGACTGCCTAAAGTGGGTTAAATAATGAATAGCCATTAATATGTTGAATTAATGAAATCTCCTTGAGATAAGTGATTTTTGATAAGGTTGAGGTGTTATATATTGAACCCATAGTAGCTTGAGAAAGTTATTGTGAAAAGTTGATCTTGAATTTAAGAAAACCTAAATCAAATATTAGATCTACCTACCCTACTAATACAAATTCATTATCCTTTGAGTATTTTCAATACCCATGCCAATTACTACTTGTATGTCTACTTATCTTCCCTAGAAGCTACTTAAACTCTCTAGTTTTTTGCTTTTATTGTCTTGTTTTCGTAATAATTTTCCACAAAAGTTTACTTTCAGATTAGTATTGTTTTTATATGTTGTATGCTCGTACTACAAAAGATTTAAACACCAATATTACTTCTTGATTTGAATTCTAACTTTGTCATTTCTCGGTAGGTTTTACCCCGACTCCAAGTTGGGTAAACATACTTTTGACTATAACAAACACTTGAACTTGTAAAAAGTGTGTAGATGCATTAGCTTATCAAAATGGAACCATTTCTAAGGAAATGGTGTTAGATGTCTTTGAAGAAGAGCTTTGGTGATTTTGTTGTTAGTAGTTTTAGTTAGTTTTTCTTTTATTTTTTTACCATTTTCATTACTATTTTTGCTAACTATTAGGTGAAGACATGAGCGTAGTTGGAAGTATGCATGATTCAAATGTGGGGCAAAGTGATAACATTGCTAACCTTGATGACTCTACAAATGTCAATGAGGCTAGACTAAATTTGGTGGACAATGTTGGTGTAATATACTTGCCATCAGCTGGAGGAAACACAGTGTTTCAGAACACCAGAACCATGTTGTAGCTATTGCAAATAAAATATTTCTATGACAGACAATTGAATGAGGACCCTCATGACCATGTAATGAACTTCTTGGATATGTGCAACCCATCCACTTTCAAGAATGTATCTCAAGAGTCTATCTATTTTAGGTTGTTCCCATTCTTGTTGAGTGGCAAAGCTTTAAAATGGTTGGCTGAATTTTTGACTGAATCAATTACTTTTTGTGATGAGATAAAAGATGCTTTTATCGAAAGATTCTTTCCACCATCAAGGATGCTAAAGTCGAGAGATAACATCTAAAACTTTAAAAGTGCAGAAGGAGAACCAATTCATGAGACTTGGATTTATTTTCAAAATCTCTTGTTGCAATGCCTGAACTATGGAGTGTCTGACCATTTGCTTCTCTAATATTTTTATATAAGTCTTGACATTTTAACAAGACAGTTGCAGATAATTTGGTTCGTGATGGTTTAATGAAGCAAATATTTACTAGAGCAACTGAGTTGTTGCAATAAATGATAAAAGTTTATAGAGTTTGGTATACAAGGGATGATATGGTTACTCTTCTCACCTTGAGGCTAACAAAAGAGAAAAAAGATAAGAACCAAGAATGAGATGGCAATATGGCAAAAATGGTGATGCAACTCTATGTCTTAACAAAGCATGTTACAAGGGTTCCTAAAATGGTTAACGCTATTCGAACAAATGAGAACTTACTCCAAGAGGATGTGATGTATGAAAAAGATATTCAGTTCTTATATAAAATAGGTGCTTATTGCCCAAATTTTAAAATTTAAAGTTCCAACCAAGGTTAGAATCAAGGTAGTGAGTGGAGAGATCATGATTTGAAAATTGGAGGGAGCGACAAGCTGAAAGAGAGTGCTATGTACCTACACATGAGTGTAAAAATGTTGCAGATCCTGAAGATGATTCAAAACACTATTGGACCGAGGATATGTTGGCTCAAATTGTCAACAAGGTGGAAGGTTCTGACAAGGTGCTCAAGGAGAATTGGTATTTTTTTTTTGGAAATTGGACTAAGTGGTCACATCAAATTCGACCACTATAAAAGATCTTAAGTCTCAAATGAGTCAAATCTTCTCTCAGCTAAACAAAAGACCATAAGGATGTCTCCCGAGTGATAACATTACGAATTTGAAGAAAGACCATGCTCATGTCGATGTTTGAATGATGTGTAGCTATGTCATGTCGCGATATTAACTAAGTCACTTCTCAGGAGGCAATCTAAGTTTAATTTCTAATTTTTAGTATTTTTGTGTTGTTTACAGGTGTTAGGGAGTTGAGTATGTTAGTTAAAGGAAAAGATGTGACAGATGGAAAAATTTGCGAGTAGGGATAAAGGTTTGTGATTCGCCAACTTGGTTTGCAAGGTCACAAATGATCGCAAAAGTTCAAGATAAAATTTGCATAGGAGCTATTGTTTATAGGGTGAGTGGATGAATAAATTGAAGATTTGCCATCGATTTCTGCGAGGTAAGATGACCTGGCAAAGTCACCTTTACTCCTCGGCCTAGGTCAAATTATACGATGTAAGTAAACTTTACGACTCGCCGAATCATTTGGCGATGTTATTTACCTCACAAAATAAAGCTTAGCACGGATTGAAGGTTCTTTTAAAAGTCAAGATTCTTTAAACCTTTTTAAAATTCCACTTCTTCTCTATTTTCCCTCACTACCTTATACATCTCTTCCCTTTTCTTATGTTGATTTTCAAGATCTTAGTGTGTTTTTGAGGTTGTACATATCGAGTATAAATCATCTTCTAGTTGATAAGCTTGCATAATAGTTATGTCCTCTTGTTTTTTGATTTTGAAGCAATTATTTCAGTGTTTTTGGTGACACTAGTAATGATTGTCATGTGGGTACTAGTATTTGCTTGTGTTTGTGCCTATGATGCTATATTTATAATTGTATGCTAGAGTGGATTCCAAATAGGTATCCTAGTTGTTGTGACTTTTGAGTTTAGTTTATTTTTTATGGCTTGTGCGAAATTAATGCTATGGGTGTTGATCATAAATATGATCAGGCTTTCATGTGATTGTCGTAGGAGAACAAAGATGGATTAGTGATGATTCTCTTAAGGGTTTTACTGTTGATTAAATGCCCACACCTTATTTTATGATGAATTTGAATAATTGGGAAGCTTAGGGGTAGTGTGTATGGTACGTGCATGTTCATAATGGTGTTTTTGAACTGTCTTTCGGTTGTCGTAGTGTGAAAATTAGTTTTAAACTGAGTTGGTATAAGTTTGTTATCAAGGGTATGTTTGGCGAGATCCTTCAAGTTCACCAATGTGGTTGGCAAATCATGTTTCATAGCGATAAGTCAACCTTTTTATAGACCTCAAATACTTTTTAAGGGGAATCTTTGACGAGGTACCGATGTCTCACCGAGTCGGTTCGGTGACTTGCCAAACCTGACTCGACTTTGCATAATTGATGAGTCCATATTTTGGACTTATTTTAGAGTTAGTTTGCAAAGAAACATTGTCCTTAGTATGCTATTATTTCAAATCTCTAATGAATATGCATGTGTTATGTCAGGAAATAGGATTAAAAGTGCACAAATGGATAATACTTGGCAAATTTTGGAAAGGAAGAAAAGTGCAAAAGGCGGAGAAAAGTGGTATCGCCTACATATTCAGCTATCTGCTGAAAACTCAGAGAGACTATCCAGCATTATAGCAACCAAGGTTCAAGCCCAAGTCCGGAATGCGGTCAAAATCAATGTCGTAAAACATCTTCAATCCACTGTTGAATGGCATAATAAACCGCCTAAAGTTGCAATATTCAAAGCACCAAAACCTTGATAGGAAGGTGATGAGATAGGAACTTTAGCGAATCACCTTATTTTATCATTGAAGTGAAAACCATCGACCAATGTTATAGAGGAGAAAGCCTTAAAATGTAGAGGAAAGCGGTCAAGTGCACAATCGACACATTGCTGGAGTGCTAGGTAATGGTCGGCCTTGACTGCTGAATGGCAATTCGTAGAAAAAACTCTTACTCTTTATCGTTGACTATTTAAGCAAATTAGAAAGGACATTGTACATCTCGTATCTTTCTTCTTAGCTTTACAGAGAGAGTAGTATATCAAACATTCCTACTTGAGAGTACAAGGGTTGATTGGGATTTCAAATAATGGGAATGCAAAACTTGGTAGGTAATAATCAACTATTCTCAATTCAATCTTGTTACCCAGGACTTCAACTACTATATTTAGTATTAATCTCTAATTTCTAGCATGTGTGGCTGAAACCCCTATATTGGGATGTGCTATTGATATGCGTTCTTTGTTTAGTTATCGGGTCTTTGATATTTCGATTTATTTGTAGCTGATTTGAGTGAATTGATATCCATTCCTATGTTTATTCTATAATTTCAAGGTTGTAAACTTGGGCTTTACTTTATATATGGGGTTACTTTAGCCGGAATGATTAAAGTGTGAAGTGGATGTAATGGCTAGAAACCTTTTGGGGTTTCAGTTGAAGTCCATAAACATGGATTCAACGGATACAGTAATAGGGCTTTTACTGAGACTTCTTAGGCCAAGCGTGTCCTCGATGGTATGCATATGATATCATAGTTGAATCATGTGAAACACTTTTATGTCATAGCTGAACATGGGTTACAAACAACCTAGCCTATTCGCTCATTATCAACTCAACTAGTCAAATATTTAGACCCAACTAATAGATCAAATTGCATATTTGCACATCCCCTACATATTCCCTAATTTGCTGATTAACTTGTTAATTAGATATCATGTAGTTTGAATCTTGCTTTTAAGTATTGCAACCCCCCTGATCCTACAATTGCTTAGTCTAGTGAACCATTTCTAATTGTGAAATGCAATTCCTTATGGGATTTGACTCCGACCTCTCTGTTCAGTTATTCTGCTGATGATGACCTCCCCTACTTTCGTTGAGTAGCCGGGTTAGGCAACATAAAAAATGGCACCATTGCCGAGGAATTAGCGAGTTCATAACTGAAGTGTTTGTTGAGCTTTATTCTTGTAGTTAGCGTTATTTTTATTATTTTTTGTTGTTTTTGCCGTTGAAAAATAGGTTTAAGATGGAGGATAATCGGAGTGTCCATGGTGAGAATGTTGGAGATGCAAATGATATGCAAAGTGTTAACAGGGACCAAGTGAGAAGCACAGGTGCTATCCGACTACCACCGTTGGCCGAAGGAGTTAATTTTGACGTAACAAGCATTATGTTACAACTCCTCCAGCTGAAGGGATTGTTTGGAGGACATGGACACGAGGATCCTCATGAACACCTCAGGAACTTTGATGATGTGCTACCAAAATACAACACTTTTGATACATGAGATATGATGATGTGCTACCAAAATACAACACTTTTGATACTTAAAAATTAGGATTTCGTGTGTTCTTGATATGATATTTGTGGGTTTTACATGTTTGTGTTTTTAGATTTGCAGGATTAGAGGTTGTCCGTTATTTGGAAAAAATGTTGCAGAAGTTGCTGGTTTTTGCTATTGTACAAGACCATCTACGAATCGTAGTCCAATATATGATAGGTTTTGTGAGGATTTCCAGTAAGGGACAAATTGTTGAAGTTGAAGTTTATGAGACATGCGTAGGAGTCATGGAGAAAGTTATGAGTCGTAGACCTTCTTTCGTGCCCAGAGGATCAGAGAAGTAGACATGTAGGAAATTCATTACATGAAACCCTCTTTACAGGTCGTAAACCACTTTACGAGTTATAAAGGGCTGTCATTGCAGAGAAGAAGAAAATTCCAGTAGCTGGTTATGAGACCCCAACTTCGAGCCGTAGAAGACACTACGAGTCACAAAGTGCTTTTGTGGAGTTTGCCGACCGATTTTCCTTATTTGTTTAAGACTTATTTGTAATTACTATAAATAGATTTTTAGGTTATTTTTCAGGGAGAGACGTCACTTTGTTTTGGGATTTGTACTCAGAGAACTCAATACTTAGAGAGAAAATATTGTGGGAGAGTCTTTGAGAACACTTGTGCCTTAATTCAATCTTCAAGCTTGTGATTCGCATTGACTTTGGATTCGCATGATCTTAATTCAATTGTGTAAGTGTTTAATTATGTCTTTTCAATTCATAATTTGTTCATCTACACATAGCATGAGCATCCAAATCCACAACTAGGGTTGTGGGAACCATGAAAAACTAATAAAGTAAAACTGGATAATTTATAATTCTTGGAAGATGTATATGCATGTATTAATTAACTCTCTTCATTTTGCATGTTTTACAATGGTGGCCAACATTAGAAGCCACCTAGTGTTACTGTCTAGACTATGGTAGTAATGAATAGGAAAAGAGATTAACTAATAGGATTTGATTGATGTGTTCTTGTCTAATCAACTGAACTGGGACAAAGGGTAGTTGTATTGGGACTAATAAGTAGTGGTTAGTAATGCACACTATAGAGGTGGGCCAAGTCGCATAGTGAAATTTGCCTCTTACCTTTGACCAAAGGGCTTGGTGAACTTAAATTACTGTCTTGCATGCTATACATTAGACAAGAACTAAGATATTTGGTGATACTGAGTTGGGGAATCATGAGGAACACAATACCCTAGTTGCTTTTTATTATTGATTTTCTCTTGTGATAGTTTAGTTTACTTATTGATTATTCCCCCCTTGGGGAATTGAGTCGGTTAAGTACCCAGGTTCCATATTGGTGAATTTGTCTTGTGTCCACGTATTCCCTGTGGGTTCGACCCTAACCTTGGTTAGGTTCTATTCCTTGATAGGGACTACTCTATCCTCTAAAATAGAGGTGTAACTTGGGTGACATCAAGATTTTGGAGCCGTTACAAGGGAATACAACTAGACTTAGTAGATTCACTAGTAGTTCCAGTATTAATCTTAGTTCCTTTATTTTACTTTTGTTTTTATTTTTCTTTCTTTGCATGGTGTTTAAGTAGTGTATGCATAACATCTGGAGTCAAGGCAAGAACTTAACTCTATTTGATCTTGAGATCCATTGAACTACAAGAAGAATGGCCTAAGAGAACACCAACAACATGGCCAATGTTGCTTTGAACCGGAATAATAATGATGATGATGGGAATAAGAACCCACAACCTTTGGAGGACATCCCCAATCCTCGGGAGTTCAATGCCAATGCTCACTAGTGGAATCCATATAGGTTGAACCCTATGGCTATGGATATGGCTGGAGATATTGTGTTGCCACCATTACTGGAAGACGCAAAGTTCACTATCTCTAGTGCATTACTTCAGATGCTGTAGAACCATTGGCTATTTGCGTGTTTACCATCAGAGGATCCATATAGTCACTTGCATTGTGTGGCATTTCCTATAAGAGTGTGATGAGGACACAGAATTGGTCTATGGATGCTATGGGACTTTGTGTCTTCCCATTGTCTCTCATGGGCAATGCTCCATTATGGCTATCTGAGCTCTTGCAGAGTTCAATCACTAGTTGGGCAGACTTTCAGAAGGCCTTTTCGGAGAGGCACTTCTCTAGATTGAAGAAGTTTAAGTTGTAGGACCAAATCAACAATTTCGAGTAACTTCCTGGTGATTCGATGAGCACTACTTGAGAATGGTTTACTAAATGACTGAGGAGCATTCCTGATGATAAGATAGTTGATGATGCATTGGTAGAGATCTTCTACCGTGCTCTTGATGAGAACAGTCTGTCTTGTGCTAAAACTAGCATGGGGGATGTTTCTAGATCAACCATTTGCAAGGATTGCTGTGCATATAGAGCAAGTGGTCATGACGAATCGTGCACGGGGGCAATGGGATAGAGCTTTCAGAAAGAGCTCATATGCTGCTGGTGTAGGGTCAGAGCAAAGTAAAATTAATAAAGAAATTATGCAACAGCTTGCTCAGCTTCGCACAAGCATGGTTGTGGTAATAAAGCAAAACTAAGAAAGAGTGAACGTAGTGGTCTACCAACCCCCGCATGCACCCATGTACGAGGAGCCATACTACGAGGAGGACACATGTTTTTTGAATGATCAAAAGGGGGTTTTTGGACCAACGTCCAAGGGTCCAATCAGAACTATTGGCGCCAAGTTCAAGGAAACCAAGGTCAGAACTGTGGTAGAGATGGAGTTGTCAGAGATAACTGCGATGGTTGTTATGTTAGAAACAAGGGTCCAGATACAGATTGGAGTCATGGAGAAGGTTTCAGAAATGGTCTTTATGTGCCACCACATAATCGTGACATAGGTACAGGCAATTCCAGAATTGAGAAGATGTTTGACCACCTGTTGAAAAAGGCTGAGACACAAGATGAGACTCTAAGGGGCATGAAATCATATATTTCATGCATAAATCAGAAAATAAAGTCCCATTCTACAGTTATCAAATAGCTTGAACAACAGTTTGGTTAAGTGTCAACTCAGTTTAATCAGCATCAAAAGGGTATATTGCCTAATAAAATAGTGCAAAATCCCAAGAATGAAGGGCAGTGTATGGTGGTTACTACTAGGGGTGGCAAAAGCACTATTGATCATCCTATGTCAGTTGATAAGGAAGATGTTCATGAGGAGATAGTTGCAGCTAAGGATGTGGATACCGGAGATTATCATGGCAAGGATTGGGTGAGTGAAGCAGCGGAAGCACTATAGAAGTTTGAGCCCGTCCCTAGGCCTCCTTCTCCTTTCCCTCAAAGAATCTAAAAGAGGTAGGACGAAGACAAGTTGAAACACCTTCTCTTTATGCTTAAAAAACTATCTATCAATATCCTTCTCGTTAAGGCTTTGGAGAAAATGCCGGGATATGCAAAGTATATAAAGGACTTGGTCACCAAAAACCACTATGAGTGAGGACCTTTCTCAAGAGCTTCAACATTACATTGCTATTATCACGAAGTCCTTAGCTCAGTAGCATGAAGATCCAGGTGATTTCACCATACCTTGCACTATAAGAGATGTAGAGTTTGCAAAGGCACTATGTGACATAGGTGCCAGTATCAATCTAATGCCCCTTGTGGTATACAAGAAGCTTGGATTGGAATCCCCTACTCCTACTGGCATGCAGTTGTTAATGATAGATCACACGGTGAAGAAGCCAGTGGAGATACTTTATGATGTGTTGGTTAAAGTAAAGAAATTCATATTCCTTGCAGACTTTGTGATTCTAGATTGTGAGGTCGAGTTTGACGTCCCAATGATCTTGGGAAGACCATTCCTAGCCACTGGGCGAGCCCCAGTGGATATGGAAGCTGATCAACTTAGGTTTAGATTGAATGACGCAGAAGTTATCTTTGATATTCGTCAGTTCATGAAGCATCCAGATGTGCTTAAGAGTGAAGTCTAGGCAATTGTTGAAGTCTGAGTAACCAATTTGCCTAAGTCATTCCCCGATAAAAAATCAGGCACTGCATGGGAGGCAACCCAAGGTGGACCCTAGCGCTTAGGTGCCTAGATATGTTTTGGGCCTCGTATGTTCTATTTTTGATTAATTTTGTGCATTGGGGACAATGCACACCTTTTTAGATAGGGTATGCGTAGTTGTGAGGCTCAGTGAAGTCTGAGTAGCTTATGGTCCATAACTACCCCAATTTTTGATCCCGGGGTTTTCTTGCCTGTGTTTATTTTTTCCTTGTGGATATTTAATTTTTACTGAACTGGTATGTTTAGGATGTTTAGATAATATTTGTAGCATATAGTACCAATACTTGCGGCATATAGCATATTTCTGTGCTTTGTTTCGAAAAATGATACCCAACAAAAACTTTGACTAGTAGTTAGATAGTAACCATGCATGTTTAGGTGTTTTACAATATCTGTTGTGACAAGTAAGGGCAAATTGAGATAGAAAGCACGACATATGAGTCTTTTTGCTGATAATGTATGCTGTGCCATGTGAGCATGAGCTTATTTTGCTAAATTCATGTATTTGGTGCTAATACAGAACTTGCCCTGTTACTCTAAGTTAGAATATAGATTAATTGGATTAAGAAAGGATCTTAGAGCTTTGTTCTTAAATAGTCTACTTTAGCCCAAAAATAACCAACCAAATTGATGATATATTCCTTGTTCCAAATATTTGATCCTAATGTGTACCAATTCTTTCGGAACAGCTAATTAACCTAGCCTTGTCTAGTGAAAAATCTTGCATTGGCTCTTGTCTTTCCTTGAACATTGTGCACCTTGACTGAGGAAAAAATCCTAAGTTGAGGGTGGCTACCAAAAGAGGACCTGGTTCAATGTATAGATACTGTGCACTTCAACACAGGCTAAAAGCCTAAGTTGAGGGTGGATGGGCTAAGGGTAAAGCACAAAAATAAGGGGGTGAGTTAGGAATACAGAGAAAAAGAAAACAATCATGTACTCAGTGCAAGAAAAATGAAAGATGCCTTAGATTGAGCTAAAAAGTAAAATGAACTATAAAAACAAGGCAAAAAGCTAAGAAATGAGAAGAAAGCATCTAGAAAAGCTTGACTAAGGAAAAAAAGGAGAATAAGGTGAAAATTACAAAGTTGGTGGGGACAAGAGTGTAGAAAATAATAGTTTCACGGAGGGCCTTTAACCACTATTTTCCTAATATATCATGCCAAAGCCCTTGAGCCTATGTTACAAGCCTAAAAAGTCCTAATGTGATCCTAGTCCAGTTATTTGAAGGTTTGAGTCATGAGTATAGGGGCAAGCCTATTGTATTAGTCATTATGCATAAATATCTTTGTGAGAGTGAGTATTTTTGCACAGTCCCAAGATTAAACATGAAATCATCATTGAGTGTCATATATGGGACTTCTTTCTGTGAGGGCACTTGCATTGCATTGTTAGCATTTGACTTATTCAGTGATTGTGAACAATTTATAATCCTTTGCTTGTTATAGTTCTGTTGTCACATGCACCTATTTGCATTGTTGGATAAATAACTATCTGATCCTATTTTAAAAAGCTGGTGTAGGTATCTGAGTCTGAAGTGTATGTGATGTATGCCATTGAGTGAGGTCTGTTTGTTACTATATTGTCTACACAGATTGAGTCGTCGCTTGAGGACAAGCAACAATTTTAACTTGGGGATGTTTTGATATGCTGCCAAAATATAACATTTTTTATACTTAAAACTTAGGATTTTGTGTGTTCTCAATGCGATATTTGTGGGTTTTATGCGTTTTTCTGTTTAGATTTGCAGGATTACATGTTGGCCATAATTTAGGAAAAAGTTGAAGAAGTTGTTTCTTTTGGTTGTTGCACGAGACCATCTACGAGTCGTAATCTAGTTTACGAGTCGTAGATAGGTTTCGTGAGGATTTCCAGTGAGCGACAAATTCCTGAAGTTGAAGTTTATGAGACATGCATACGAGTCATCGAGAAAGTTAAAAGTCGTAGACCTTCTTTCATGCCCTGAGGATCAGAGAAGTGGACTTGCAGGAAATTGATCAGACGAAACCCTCTTTTTGGGTCGTAAGCTATTTATTAGTTGTAAAGAGCTGTTGTAAAAGAGAATTCCAAAATTTTAGTAGCTGATTATGGGACCCTGACTATGAGTCATAGAAGATACTATGAGTCATAGAGTTCTTTCATGGAGTTTGCCGACCAGTTTTCCTTATTTTTTTAGGACTTATTTGTAATTACTATAAATAGGTTTTTTAGGTTATTTTTCAGGGAGAGACGTCACTTTTCAGTAGTTTTAGGGTTTATACTCAGAGTATTCAATACTTGGAGATAACAATATTGTGGGGAAGTCTTTAAGAACACTTGTGCCTTAATTCAATCGTCAAGCTTGTTATTCCCTTTGAATTTGGATTTTCTTTATCTTAATTCAATTGTGTAAGTGTTTAATTATGTCTTTTCAATTCATAATATCTTTATCTACACATAGCATGAGTAGCTAAATCCATAATTAGAGTTGTGGGAATAATGAAGAACTAACTTAGTAAAACTGGATAATTTACAATTGTTGTAAGGTGTGTATGCATGTATTAATTAACTCTCTTTGTTTTGTATGTTTTCTAGTGGTGGTCAAAATTATAAGCCACCTAGTATTTCTAACTGAACCAAGGTAGTAACAAATAGGAAAAGAGATTAATTAACAGGATTCGATTGATATGTTCTTGTCTAATCAATCAAACAGGGCCAAGGGAAGGTTGTATTGGGACTATTAGGTAATGGTTAGTAATGCACATTATGGAGATGGTCCAAGTCACATAGTGAAATTCGCCTCTCAACTTTGACTAAACGGCTTGGTGAACTTAAATTGCCGTCCTGCATGTTACACACTAGACAAGTATTAAAGGTATCCGGTGATACTGAGTTGGGGAATCATGGGAAACAAAATTCCCTAGTTGCTCTCTATTATTGATTTTCTCTTGTGATAATTAGTTTAGTTTACTTTCTTATTGATTATTGCAAATCCCCCTTCAAGGTAATTGAGTCGGTTGACTATTAAAATTGCATATTGGTGAATTTGTCTTGAGTCTACGTATTCCCTGTGGGTTTGACCCTAACCTTGGTTATGTTCTATTTCCTGATAGCAACTGCTTTATCCTCTATAAAGGAGGTGTAACTTGGGCAACACCAAATTAGGGAATCATGGGGAACACTACACCCTAGTTATTCTTCTTACTGATTTCACAAACTTGTCTTAGCTTAGGATTTCTTTCTATAGTTTTACAAAATTCCCTCCCCTCCTTGGCGGATATGTAGGTTAATCAACTCGAGTTAATTGAAATTACTCAAGTCTACCATATTTCCTATGGGTTCGACCCTAACCTTGGTTATATTATATATTGACATTAACTGCTTTAACCTTTAAAAAAAGAGGTGTAGCTTGGGCGACATCAAGGTTTTAGCGCCAGTGCCGAGGAATAATTCTAGAGGTGACAAATGGGTAGATTGGATTGGATTTGAATGGAGTGAATATAGATTGAGAAAATATAGATTGAATCACAATCCACCCATATAAAATATGCGTAAATATGGATTTGGTCAAATATGGTTAGGTAAAAATGGTTCCAACCCACTTTATTATCTTGAAGCCAAAAAAGATTAAATCAAAGCTAGATTGTTAATGTTCAATCCCTATCACCCCAACCCTACTCCAAAATAATTATTTTTCCAAAAAGATTATTTTTTCGTTACAAAAATTAAATATTTTCTACTTTCATACGATATCACCCACCCACCCCCCCCCCC
>JAABOM020031414.1:0-17359 GCA_011800125.2 Solanum clarkiae
AAATTATGCAAGTAAAACTCGATGTAAAATAGTCCACCAATACTTAGTAATATCATCTTGCAAAATACATTGAAAACCCTCATCAAATATCAAGAGAGATCATTGTTCTATAGCTTAAAACATGCATAATCATAATAGGTAAATATTCTCATGGTATAGACTCAAAAATAAGTAATCATGTATTTACCAAACTTTCATAAGATCCCAACATAGTATATGATCAGAATCTCTAATGAAGAATACCCATAAGCAACACAACTTAGAAACATGTAATTTTCATTGAAATGGAAGATTGGACTTCATGGGTGAAAGGTACCCATGAATGAAACCTACATACCTTAGACCTTGAATTTCTTGAAATTGGGTTGTGAAAGACTTGAAGTTTAGAAGTGGGTCTTGGAATCCAAATCTTGTTCTTGAGTTTCCTTGAATTTGTATTGGGGTTTTGATGGAGGCTCTTGAGAGAATTTTAGAGTATATTCCAATTGGGAGGAGTGAATTTGATCTTTGGGAATAGCGTTAGGTCTTTAGGAGGTTTTAAGATAGAATAGGAATTCACAAAATACTAATAGAAATGGCTTAATTTACGAAATACCATTAATGAGGCAAAATTTGGCAAAAACCCGTATATACCCCTACATATACGAGTTCTACAAAACGGGCACAACTTCTTCATCTGAACTCAAAGTAAGGTGAAAGCAAGTGCTTTGGAAAGCTAATTCAAAGATCTTTGATTTGGTAGGTCATGGGCCACCCAGTTCTTTATATGCTAAGATATATGCCCCTTTAAAATTAAACCTCCTACCGGTAGTTGTGCAAAACTTAGAAAATGAACATTTTTTTGAACGTGGCTTGATATAGGGACCCACGATGGTCTTAAATGACATAAATAAGATTGACTTATATTTGAATGATATCTTGAAGCTTGAATGGGTTTCTTGAGACCCAGAACTGAGTTTGGGACACTTGAATTGGGTGAAATATTTGTCTAAGTATTTGAGAGAGTATTGGGGAATGTCTTGTATGAAATAAAAATTAAATATGGCTAAATATAGGTATTTTTACGTTTAGAAACACTTAGGCCCAAGACCAAATAGTCTTGGATCGAACAAGAAAAATAGATCACAAAATGAACTAAGGCACGCCCTTGGCACATCACGCCTTGGGCGCAAAAACCGCAGTGGAGAATGAATTTTAGGAAAATGAAATTGCGATTTGTTCATTCTAAAATAGGGGTTAGACCCATACCCCACTCAATTTGACCCCCTAATCAAGAATATGAAGTCAAAGTTTCGATGTCATGCACAGATTTGGAGATATATGGAAATTACAATTTCGAGCACTTTCAAGGAACATTTTCGGGAACTTTTTTGGGTCGTTTCATTAATGCAAGAAATGAACCTACCCTTGACCATCACATCATGACTCTCCCACTCAATAATGGGTTCATTTGGGACTTGGAATTTGCCCTACGAGTTCTACAATCAATAGAGGCATAATATGCATGCGACCAATCCATCCCAAGGAAATGACATCAAAATCCACCATATCCAACTCAACAAGATCACAAGGAAAAATTTTATGCAAAATACAATTAGGACAAGTTCTATATAGTTTTCTAGCAAAAATAGATGCACCAATGGGATTAGACAT
Source organism: Solanum clarkiae (assembly GCA_011800125.2). Lineage (NCBI taxonomy): Eukaryota > Viridiplantae > Streptophyta > Magnoliopsida > Solanales > Solanaceae > Solanum > Solanum clarkiae. Next base: position 1,654 of record JAABOM020031414.1, read on the forward strand.
CTCATAAGACTCACAGAACAATTCGAGCTCAATATGAAACTTTTTGGCAAACAAAAGGAGTAACAAAAGAAAGAGTGGCACCCGGGTCTATCAATGCATAAACATCAAATTCAAAGACTTTTAACATGCCGATGACGACATCGGGAACCTCATCAACCCCTTGTCTCCCTAGGAGAGCATATAACTGATTATGCCTTGGGGAACTGCCTTGTTAGCCTCCTCTTCCCAAAGGAACGGCATTTGCACCCTGGCCTTGTGGACGAACATCCTTGCCCTTATTCTAGTTATGTGGGCAACCAATCGTATTGTGGCCTACTTCTCCACAACAAAAAAAAGCATTAGTATCCCTCAAGCATGGGCCACCATGACCCTTATCACATTTGGGCCTCATAGCATTAGGCACAACACCACCATTACCTTGGTCCCTTGGTAGTCATCGACAAACCTTCTACTAAGAGCATAGAAGACCCTTGGCCTTGATGAAATTGGCCACCTTTGAGAATTTGGAACTTACCATCAAAATGGGCCCTCTTGGCCTCATTACCCCTTCTCTTTCTCAACTTTTTCCCCTCCAATTGTTTGGCATAAGTCATGAGGCCGGAAAAGTCCATGTCACCAATCAACATAGTGGCATAACATTCTTCATTCACTAAATTGGATATACCCATCACAAACTTCTTCATTCTAGATCTTGGGTCGGCAACCAAGTGTAGAGCATATTTAGAAAGTTGGTTGAACTTGAGGGCATACTCCCTCACACTCATAGATCCTTGCTTCAAATTCATGAACTCCATCATTTTGGCCTCCTTAAGAACAAGAGGGAAGAACTGGTTAAGCAAAACCGCCTTAAACTCCTCCTAAAGAATCACATGTTTGAACCCCTTCTCCTCCTTCCATTAAGTATACCATATTTGGGCCACCCCCTTGAGTTGGTAAGCCGCCAACTCCGCATTCTCTTCCGATCTAACACCCATAATGGACAACACTTTGTACACCTTATCAATAAACTCTTGAGGGTCCTCTCTTGATGGACCTCATCCACTTTAGATCCATTGAACTCCAGTGGGTTCATTCTCATAAAATCCCTTACCCTAGATGTCAGGGTAGGAGCATGAGGGGCTTGGGCCCATTGGTTGATTTGATTGGTCATGGCTTGAGCTAGCATGGCAATAGCATCCCGGAACTCTTCATGAGCCGGTTGTTCCTCAGGTGTGTGGGCTCTTCTTCCTCTTGTGTTGGGCATGATCTATAAATAGCAAAGAACATTTGTTAGGGGGAAAACCTTAACTTCTATAGCATAACATTGAGTAAGAAGAAGGGAAACATTTCTTAAAATTCCTCATACCCTCTTGCTCATAGTCATGGTGCACTTCACAACCATGAACAAGACCCTAATTAGCATGGTGTGTTGGATGTTGAGGACTATTAACAATTTAGTGCTCGGATGCCAAATTTGTCATGACCCAAGCCTAAAGCCTAGCCGTGACACAGCGAATGGGGAACCTGAAGGGACCCGAAACAAACCTCTTAATTTATCATTACACATCCTTGGTTGCGGAAATATTTGAAAAACAAGAAGAGCATAAAACAAGGATAAGGGGTTAAAGAAAGTCTTTCATATCAAAAACATCACAAGAGTCAAAGAGAGACAAAGCTCATAGCATCATAACATAACTTGTCAAACAACATCTCTACACTTAGAATATAGCGGGGTCCAAGACAACTTTCCAGGCTCACCCTCATAGTCAAAAGCATACAAATAGATAATGAAAGTCTTTACATGATGTAAGAACAAGAGATATCATCTCGGGATTTGAGGACTTACCAAACTTGCCTTGAAAAAATAATACTAGCCACAGGGAGGACGAGGATGATCATAAGGAGCTCCAGTTCCTACATGGTAACATCATATAAGCATAGAGTATATGTTAGCACATTGAAATGTACTAAGTATGTAGGATGAAATGTAACAAGAGATAGGCAACATAATCAAAATGCTTTATCGTAAGTAAGAGATAGTATATTAGCACCATGGCATGCATGAACAACGCCTGAAATAAAATATGCTTATATAGGACATATTACATATATAGGAAGAGACCATCATCATAGACCAAATAACTTAGTACTTGGAATCAAAGGCATGCCACCCGCTTGGAAGGTGTATGAGGTATCTACCCCTCATCTTTGGTAGTACGGGATGTCCACCACTTGACAAGGTATATGAGGTATATACCTCTCATCTATGGTAGTATGGGATTACCACCACTAGACAAGGTGGATGAGGTATATAACCCTCATCTATAGTAGTACGGGATTGACACCACCTGACAAGGTGGACGAGGTATATTCTCCTCATTATGGTATGGTCACTTGCAACACTATAGATACTTTTCATGAATTCAACACATATATACCTTTGTTTCATCATCATAAAATCATTCAAGTCATAGGTCATGCAATGGATCATCAATAGCTCAAGAACATTAAGCCGGACATTTTATCAAACACTTGGTGGGTGTATAATGCTAATACAAAACCATGCAATTCAAAAGTGAAATCATGCAAGAAAACTTGAAATAAATCAACCTACCAACACTTGGTAATACACTCATGCAATATACATTGAAACCCTTCATTGAATCTCAAAGTAAATCATTGATTTATCACTCAAAATATGCTTAAACAGTCACATTTTGACAAAACTCCAACATAGTCCATAGTCAAATTCATAATAAGAAGACCCATAAGTAAATCAACTTAGAAACATGCAATTTATGTAAAAAGGAAGCTTGGCCACCATGGGTGAAAGGACCCAATAGTTGTAACTCACATACCTCAACTTTGAAAAATTTCTTGATGAAGAATGAGAGGAGAACTTGAAGCTTGATTAAATTTATTGATCTGGAAATGAGTTTGGGACACTTGATTTTTAGTGAAATATTTATCAAAGTGTTTGAGAGAGTATTGGGGAATGCCTTGTATGATATGGTGTTGAAATATACTAAGTATAGATGTATTTACGCATGGAAAGATTTAGGCCGAAGGCCCAAAAGCTCTGGACCGAACAAGAAAACTGGGCAAACAAATACACACCTTTGCGCCCTGGTCGCATTACGCCAAGCGCATGGAGAGCTCTCTAGAAATTGTATTTTTGGAAAAAAAATTGTTATGATTTCTCTAAAATCGGGTTTAGATCCATTTCCCATTTAATTTTTCCCCCTGATCACGAATATGAAGTTGGATTTTTGAAATCACGCACAAATTTTAGGATATATGAAAATTATGATTTTGTGCACTTCCGAGGCAAATTTTTTGGAACTTTTTTGGGTCGTTTCACATTCATCCACACACACTTAGCCTTCTTTTGTGTTAGCTTAGTGAGTGGAGAAGTCTTGTACAAACCATCTATAGTATTCAGCCAGACCCAAGAAACTCCTTATGTTGGTAAGAATCAATGGTCTTGGCCAGTTTTTCATTGCTTTCATCTTCTTAGGATCAATTTTGATGCTCTCTCTAGATACCACATGCCTAAGGAAGGAAACCTCATATATCCTAAACTCACATTTATCAAACTTTGCATAGAGCTTATGTTCCCTTAGGGTTTGGAATACTAGCCTCAAGTGTTCCATGTGTTATTGCTCACTTTGAGATTAGATAAGGATGTCATTAATAAACACAATAATGAACATGTCGAGGTAAGGCTTGAACATCCTATTCATGAGGTCCATAAATATTTTTGGTGCATTAATGAGGCCAAACAACATCACTGCAAACTCAAAATGACCATACCTAGTCTGGACAGCAGTCTTAGGGATGTCACTTTCTCTCACCCTCAATCGGTGATAATTGAATCTCAATCAATTTTGGAGAAATGAGTATCCCCTTGTTTTTCATCAAACAAATTATCTATCCTTAGTAGGGGATACTTATTTTTTATGGTAACCTTGTTTAGTTGATAGTAGTCAATGCACATATAGGGAGAAGCATCCTTCTTCCTTACAAAAAGATTGGGGCACATCATGGAGACCGACTGGGTCTAATGAAACCCTTCTCCAACAAATCCTTTAGTTGCTCTTTTAACTCTTTCAATTTTGTGGAAGCCATTGTATAAAAATGGATTGAGATAGGCTGAGTATCGAGTAAGAGGTCTACACTAAAGTCTATCTCCCTTTCAGGAGGGACACCTAGAAACTCATCTAGGAAGACATCAGGAAACTCACTGACAATGGGGACCAACTCAAGAGAAGGAACTTTGGAACAGAGATATTTGACCCTTACTAAATGATAAATGCATCCCTTGGAAATTACTTTACGGGCCATTACAAAAGAAATAAACTGACCCCTAAATGAAGAGTTTCTACTCTCCTATTCAATATCTGGCTTATTAGGGAATTGAAATTTAACCCTATGGGTTCTACAGCCAATGGAAGCATAAGAAGCAATCAACCAATCTATCCAAGAATCACATTGAAGTCTACCATGGAAAGCTCAACTAAGTCACAGGGAATCACTTATGTAACATAGAAATGGGACAACTTTCATAGACACTTCGGACTATGGTAGACTAACAGTCATGACCCAAGCCTAGGTCCTAGATGTGACTCAGTAAATGAGGAACTCAAAGGGACCCTAAACAAGCCACTTAGCATATTGTTTGCACATCCTTGGTTGCGGATCATAGTTAAACAACACACAATTAACAAATAACTCTAAAGGAAGCAGGACTGGGGACTTCTATCTCAACATCAACATAAAACAAGCATAAAGGGGAATAAAGGGACTAAGAGAAGTATTCCATAATAACGTAGACGTAATAGGAGTAAAGCTCGATACATAAATATCCATATCTAACAACACCTTTAATACAAATAGAGCGGGGGCCAAGATATCTCCCGTGCTTACCCTCAAAGATAAGTATCCAAAATTAGACAAGTCTTAGCAAAAGCATGAAAGTAAGATAGATATTATCATTGAAGTTGAGGACTCAGCCAAAGCTATCTTCGAACGATCCAGCTAGCCACGTGGAGAGGGAGGATGAATAGGAGCTCCGATCCCTACATGGTGAGATCACTTAGGCAAAAAGTATGTGTTAATACGTGATGTACTAAGTATGCAAGGTGCAATGCAACAACAACATAAGCCATAACAATCAAGATGTATAATTATAATCAATAGACATAAGCTCAATATGACATGTATAATCAATACTTAAGTCAAACCACGCATAAGGATAATTAAGCTTGCATAATATATCATACTTATGTGGGAGGATACCATAACTAACATATAAGATTAAGCAAGCTACTACTTGGAATTCTGATGGTCACTCCACACTGAATGAAGGAGTGGTCTACTTGGTGAGGTATACTAAACTTGACCCCATATAGTGGGTAACTTATCCTAGATGGGTCCACTAGTAAAAGTCTATTTAGGGAAATAACGTGAACCTATTATGGCACATAGTTGAGAGACCAAGACTTTATATAAGGACCCCTTGGGTCGAGCCCCTACCTTAAGCCTCTTTCTGTGCTAAGTCTAATCCCACGGACTACTTGACATAGTCATAAATTTAATTATAACTTTAATAATTTGTAAAATATAATAACATGGCATAAGTAGCTTATTCAAATAATTGACCCCTAAATGTAGGCATACACGTTATACTAAAGGGTAAAAATAATGCATAAACTTGACCTTTTCTAGTATGCATTGCATTTCACATAACGGTAGAAATTATGATATGCTTGACCTCTTCTAGTGAGAATTAGTACATGATTGGTCAAATAGTTATCATGCTTGGTACCTTCATGTAAATTTCATTTACTCACAAGAGGGTAAAAATATAGAATAGGACTCAACATCTTACTTGCAAATCATAGAAACTTTTTATGAGTTTATCACTTGCTTAGGAACCATAATTTATCATAAAATACTTATCTTGTAAAATATGCAATAGTCCTTCATCAAAATAAGAATCCTTGTCATATAGATTTAGTCAAACAGGGTGGATATATGTACATAGGCTTAAAATCATGCAATTCAAAAGTATAAGACAAGAGAGGAGTAAAATCAATGCATTTGCAAATCATTCATTTCAACCCACCAGCATTGTAGTAGAAATCCTAATTTGGGTGTCATAAAATCCATCATAAAAGTTCAATCTTTCATAGCCTTCATATTTTATATCATGCAGAGCTTCAATAGATATAAATCAACTCATGGAATAAGCTTTCAATAGATATTCATGCATAATCAATCAATACTTGATAAAGTCAAACATAATTCATATTTATAATGCATAATAGGGAGTACCCATGAAGAATTTAACCTTGAAATCTTGAAATTTCATTAAAAGAGAAAGTTGGGCTCCATGGGTGAAACCACTCATGGATGAAGACCTACATACCTAAATCATACAGTTTCTTGAAGAAAGATTTGAGAAAGACTTGAGGCTTGAATTGGGTTCTTGGAATCCAAATTATGTTCTTGAGATTCTTGAATTTTTATGGGATATTTAATGATGTTTTGGAGAGGATTTAAGCGATTCCAGAGAGCTTTAAGGTTGAAAAATGACTAAGGAATGAGAGTTTCCCATCTGAATAGGCATTGGGTTATTACCCAAATACCCTTGAGCAAAATTGGAAAATTAAGGAACCTGGTAAGCTAGTCCGCATCCAGTGCATGGCATAGACGTGCAGTGGACCAGTGTAATTCACCAGTCTGCATCGCAGCCTGGTCGCGTACTCTCACTATTTCTGCTCCCATAGTCAAAACTTGTTTTTTGCTATGGGTCATCTAAAAATTGAGGGCTACCCATTTCATACACAATTTTGCCCCCTGAAAAAGAATATAAAGTCAGATTTGTGAAACAATGCATGGATTTTGAAATATCCAAGAAATACACTATAGGGAATTTATAAAGCACATGAGAGGTGTTACACTCACCTACAGGGTTACTCACCTCAAAGGGCTCATGGAGGATTTCGGGACATATATGAAACTTATAAGCAAAGAATGGGGCTAAAAAAGACAAATTTTCCCATGGATCTAAAAGTCCACATGTATCATAATCAAAAGCTCTTAACATGCTGTTAACCACATCCGGAGCTTCTTCGACCTCTTGGCGACAATGAAGAGAATAGAACCAGTTGGTCCTTTAGGCGCCTGAGACTGGACCCCTTTGGCCTTGTGGCCTTATTCCTCTACTCCAGCAATCCTTAGCATGGTGGCTGGCCTTCCCACAAGTGAAACGAGCATTTGACCTGGCTAATATTTCTCCTTTGTAAGTCCTCCCACACTTAGGGCAATTGGGACTTTGGGGATTGAGAGTCACCCACTTGTCCTTTCGAGGAGGCAAAGTGCTTTTGGTCACCTTGAAACTTGTAACCACCGCCCCTTTGGTAAGAGTAGTTACCCCCTTTTACTCGAGCCCTCTCGGACTCCCTCGCCCTATTATGAAGCTTCTCTTCTTCAATTTCTCCACGTATGTCATCAAGCGCGAAATGTCCATCTTTTTGACTAACATGGACATTTTTCATTCCTTGGATACCAACTCAGAGATACCCCAAATAAACTTGCTCGTGCAAACCCCCAGATATGCAACCATAAATGGAGCATACTTTGACAAATTTGGTGAATTTAAGTGCATACTCCCTCATGCTCACGCTCATTTGCTTTAAGTTGATAAATTCTTGGACCTTTGTCTCCTTAAGCTTTATGTGCTACCAAAATACAGATCTTTTGATGCTTAAAACTTAGAATTTTGTGTGCTCTTAATGCGAGTTTAGTTGTTTTTATGTGCTTTTGTGTTATATTTGCAAGGATTCCAAGGTTGGACTTGATTTTCGAAAGAAATATATAGAAGTTACAGATTTTTAATACAGTACGAGACCTTTTATGGGCCATAGACTATTCTACGGATCGTGGAGTGGTTTCGTGGACAAATCCAATGAGGAGCTAATTTTTTGAAGTTGGCTCTACGAATATGCAGATGGGTCATTTAATGATTTACGAGTCATAGACCATGGTTTGTGCCCTAAGGATCAAAGATTGGGACTTTCTGAAGATCCATCAGACGAAACCCCCACTATGGGTCGTAAATCACTTTACGGGTCGTAGAGGTGTTGTAGACTTAAAGTCTAGATTTCCAGCAACTTTGCATGAGACCTAGACTATGGGCCATGGAATGCAATATGGCCCGTAAACTAGTTCATCAGACGTGCCAACCCAACTATGATATTTTATTTAGGACATGTATTTTAAATATTATAAATAGGTTTTTTACGTTATTTTTCAGAGGTTTTCGCATAGTATACAAAAAACTCTGTAATTAGAGAGAGAGAAAAGAGTGAGATTACAACAGAGAGTATTGGGAACACTTGTACTTTAATTTCACCTTTAATCTTGTGAGTCTCTTTGAAGTTGGATTTGCTTAGTCTTAATTCAATTGCTTAAGTACTCTATTATATTCTTTCAATTCATAAGTCTTGCATCTACCAAAGTATGAGTAGCTAAATCCACAACTAGGATTGTGGGAACTATGAAGAAGTAACAAGTTAAAATCAAATAATTCCTAATCCTTGGAAAGTGTGCATGCATGTATAAGTTAACTCTCTTCGTTTTGCAAGTTTTCTAGTGGTGGCCAACATTAGAACCTGCCTATTGTTGCTAGCTGGACCAAGGTAGTAATGAATAGAAAAAAGATTAATTAACAGGATTTAAATGATGTGTTCTTATGTAATCAACCAAACTAGGCCAAGGAGAGATTGTACTGGGACTAATAGGTAAGGGTTATTAATGCACACTACGGATATGGGCCAAGTCACATAGTGAAATCCACCTCTCACCTTTTACTAAAGGGCTTGGTGAACTTAACTTACCATCCTGCATGCTACACACTAGAAAAGAATTAGGTTATCTGGTGATACTAAGTTAGGGAATTATGGGGAACACAATACCCTAGTTTCTCTCCATATTGATTTCACTTTTGTCTTAGTTAGTATTACTTCTCCATTGATTATTGCAAAACCCCCCGTTTGAGGAATTAAGTTGGTTAACTACTCAAATTATGGTAATTGAATTCTTTTGAGTCTATATATTCCCTTGGGTTTGGTCCTAACCTTGCTTAGGTTTTATTTCTTGACAACGACCGCTTTATCCTAAAAAAGGAGGTGTAACTTTGGCGACATCAAGATTTTGGTGCTATTGCCTGGGACTACGGCTAGACTTAGTTAATTCACAGTGATTTTGGTGTTAATTCTTATTTCCCACATTTTACATTTTTTGTTGTTTTTGTTTACTTAGCAGGGTGTAAATGTAGTCTATGCCCAATACACGAAGTCGAGGCAGACCCTTGACTCCATTTGACTCAGAGATCCACAGAACATTAAGGAGAATGGCCCAAGCTAACGTCAACAATACGGCCAATGCAGCTCTGAACAGGAACAAGAATGAAGATGTTGATCATGAGAACCTGCCTCCTTTTGAGAACATTGCTCCACAACCGCAAGAATTTAATGCCAATGCTAATCAGTGGAATCAATACAGGCTAAATCCTATAGCTATGGAGGTGACTGAAGCTATTGTATTGCCACCACTGCCGGCTGACACAAAGTTCACAATCTCGAGTAGGTTACTTTGGATACTGCAGAACCATGGGCTATTTGCGTGCTTACCATTGGAAGATCCTTATAGCCACCTACACAATGTTGTATTCATTTGCAAGAGTGTGACAGGGACATAGAATCTATCTATCGATGTTGTGGGACTTCATGTCTTCCCATTGTCTCTTACTGGCAATGTAGCATTATGGATATTTGAGCTCCCATAGTATTCGATCACCAGTTGGGCAGATTTGCAGAAGGCCTTTTTGGAGAGGTACTTCCCTAGATCGAAGAAGCTCACGTTGAAGGACCATATCCATAACTTTGAGCAACTTCCTAGTGATTCGATCAGTTCTACTTGGGACCAGTTCACCAAATGCTTGAGGAGTGTCCTAGACCACAAAGTAGTTGATGATGCCTTTATTGAGAATAGTCAGGCTTGTACTGACACTATCATGGGTCATGTTCTTAGATTAGCCATTCGCAAGGATAGTGGAACGGTTGGAGAGAGTGGTCAAGACTAATTGTGCATGAGGGCAGAGAGACAAAATATCTATCTAAAGTTCATGTTCTGTCAATATTGGTCCGGAGCAAGTAAAGATCAACGAAGAAATTATGCAAGAGCTTGCCTGAATTCACATAGGCATGGATGTGATGATCCAGCAGAACTAGGAGTATGTCAATGCAGTGGCTTATCAACCTCTATGTGCACCCACGTATGATAAGCCTTACTATGAGGAGGACATATGTTCTATTACTGATCAGACGGGGGGGTGGGACCAATGTCAAAGGTCTAATCAGGACTATTAGCACCAAGGTCAAGGAAATAAAGGCCTGAACTACAATAGAGATGGAGATTCTAGGGACAACCATAGAGGATACTATGACCAGAATAGGGGCCCAGAGAGAGATGCAGATTGGGGTCATAGAGATGGATTTAGAAATGGTCATTATGTGCCACTATATAACCGCGACACAGGTATAAGTAGCTTAAGAATTGAGGAGATATTTGACTTCCTATTGAAGAAAGCTGAGACACAGGATGAGATTCTATGGGTCATGAAATTTGAGATTTCTAGATTAATCCGAAAATTGAGTCTTACTCTATGGTTATCAAACAGCTTGAACAATAGTTTGGTCAAGTGTCGACTCCACTAAATCAGCATCATAAGGGGTACACTTCCTAGCAATACAGTTCAAAATCCTAAGAATGAAGGTCAGTGTATGGCAGTTACTACTCGGGGTGGCAAAGGCATCATTAATCCTCCCATGCCAGTTGATAAGGATTATTTTTTAGAGGATATAGTTGCGGCCAAGGATGCAGATGTAGGATATGATCATGACAAATATGGGGTGAGTGAATTCAATAATGCGCCACAAAAAGTGAAGCCCATTCCTAGGTCTCCTCCTTCCTTCCCTCAAATATCAAAAAGAGGGAGGAGGAAGGCAAGTTCAAGCACTTCCTCTCCCTGCTGAAACAACTCTCTATCAATATCCTTCTCATTGAGCCATTGAGAAGATGCCAGGATATGGAAAGTACATGAAAGACCTAGTTACTAAAAAGCATTGTGACTTAGGAGCTCTCCCAAGAGCTTCAGCATTGCAGTGCTATTGCTACAAGGCCCTTGGTTGAGAAGAGAGAAGATCCTGGTGCTTTCACCATACCCTGCACCATTGCAGATGTGGAGTTCACAAGGGAACTATGTGATCGAAGTGTCAACATTAATTTGATTCCCCTTGCAGTCTACAAGAAGCTAGGATTGGGAACTCCTACTCTGACGAGCATGCAATTATTGATGGTTGATGACACGGTGAAGAAACCTATGGGGAAACTATATGATGTGGTGGTCAATGTTGAGAAGTTCGTATTTCCTACTAACTTTGTGATCCTAGACTGCGAGGTTGATTTTGAAGTCGCTATCATCTTGGAGAGGCCCTTCTTAGCCACTGGATGCACTTTTGGTGGATATGGAGAAAGGACAACTCAAGTTTAGATTTGGGAAATATGATATCGTTTTCAACATCTGTTAGTAGGCAAAGAAACAAAATAACTTTAGAGTGGTCTCTGTTATTGAGACTGTTGATAATGTTGAACTAGAAGTACCAATTGAGGTGAGATTAGGTGTTGACACCTTGGAAGCAGTGTTGATGAACTTTGACAGTGATGGCATCCTAGGTTATAAGGAGACAATGAATGCTCTATGGCTATCTTACGGCCTTAGGAGTAAAACCAAGCTGGAGCTAGACTTGCAAAATTGGGAGTCACCACTTATAAAGCCATCTAGAGAAGAGCCACTAGTATTACAGTTGGAGGAACTTCCAACACATCTAAGATATGTATTTTGGGAGCCAACACTTTACTAGATATATTTGTGGCGGATTTAACTGATGAGCAGGTGAGCGCCCTTGTCATGGTGCTTAAACAGTTTAAGAAGGTCATTGGGTGGATGACTGCAGATATCATTGGTATCCCTCCTAGGATATGTACGCACAAAATCCAATTGGTTAAGGACTACAAGCCAAGTACTAAGCACCAAAGGCATCTCAACCCCTCTATGCAAGAGGTTGTGCGCAAAAAGATCATCAAATGGTTAGATGCAGGAGCGATCTATCTGATTGCCAATAGTGAATAGGTGAGCCCGGTTCAGTGCATTCCAAAAAAAGGTGGTGTCGCAGTGGTTCCAAATGCCAACAATTAGTTGATGTTGATGTAGCCAATCCCTAGATGGAGGGTTTTCATGGATTACAGAAAACTCAATACGTCAACCGAAATAGATCACTTCCCTATGTCATTCATAGATCAAAGGTCGGACCGACTCACTAGAAAGGGTTGGTATTGCTCCCTTAATGGATATTCAGGATATAATCATATCACAATTTCTCCAAAGGATCAGGAGAAGATGACATTTACATGCCTCTAAAGCACTTTCACATTCAAGAGGATGTCATTCAGGTTGTGTAATGCCCCAGTGACATTCCAGAGATGCATGATATCCATCTTCTTAGACATGGTGGAGGACACTATTGAAGTCTTCATGAATGACTTTAGTATGGTTGGAGACTCATTTGAGGACTGCTTGAAACACATGCATGTTGTATTATAAATATGTGAGAAAAGCCACATAGTGTTGAATTGGGAAAAGTGTCACTTTATGGTGAAGGAGGGCATTGTATTGGGGCACAGGATATTCAGCAAAGGGATCAAGGTCGATAGAGTTAAAGTAGAGGTGATCGAGAAGCTTTCCCCACCTATCTTAGTTAAGGGTGTAAGGAGATTCCTAGGGCATAGAGGATTCCACAGGAGGTTCATAAAAAACTTTTCTGAGGGCCAGAAGAATTATATGGTAATGGAGTATGAACTACTCGCGGGGGTATTTGCATTTGAGAAATTCAGGTCATATCTATTGGGAGCCAAAGTGGTGGTGCACAAGGACCACTTAGCACTAAGATACATGATGTTAAAGAAGGATGCAAAACCAAGGTTCATGAGGTGAGTACTTTTCTTGCAAGAATTCAACTTTGATGTCATCAACAGAAAAGGATAGAAAATCAAGTCGTAGATCACCTTGCCCAAGGCTGATGATAGATTAGAGATAAATGATTCCTCTCCAAATGAGAGAGTGTTAGCAGCATCCCATGACTTAATATGATGGTTTATAGACTATGAAAAGTACTTGGTAACTGATATTGTGTCGCCCAATTTGAACACATATCAATGTCAAAATTTCATGCCAGATGTGAGGAAATTCTTTTGGGATGAACCATAATTGATTTGTATATGTGCGGATGGGATTATCCGTCCTTTGTTCCTGAGATCAAGATGATGAGAATACTTGAGGCATGTCACTCGTCATTGGTAGGTGGGTATCATAGTGGAGCTCAGATGGCACACAAGATCTTACAGTATGGGTATCATTGGCCCACCATCCACCAAGATACCCATGACTATAATAAAGCTTGTGATAGGTGCCAAAGAGAAGGTGGTGTTTCCCGTAAACATGAGCTCCCTCTAGACCCTTTTATGGTGATTAAGTTATTTGATGTATGGGGGATGGATTTCATGGGACCTTTTGTTAGCTCATATGGAAACAAATACATCTTAGTCATTGTGGATTATGTGTTGAAGTGGGTTGAGGTCGTGGATCTACCTAACAATGAGGGCAAAAGTGTCACAACATTTTTTAAAAAGAACATCTTCTCAAGGTTTGGCACCCCTCGAGAAATCATCAGGAATGGAGGTTCTCACTTCTGTAATAGGCTCTTCAAGGCTCTTCTCAAAAAGTATGGGGTGAAACATTAGGTGGAGACTCTTTATCATCCTCAGACAGGCAGTTGGGTGGAGGTTACTAATAGGGAAATAAAACAGATTCAATCTGAGATTGCAAATGCAAATCAGACAGATTGGTTGCGGAAGTTGGATGACGCATTATGGGCATACTGAATAACATTAAAGACTTCTATAGGCATGTCTCCCTACTAATGTGTCTTTGGGAAGGTATGTCATTTGCCAGTAGAGCTTGAGCATAAAGCAATGTGGTGTTGAAGATGTTGAATCGGGATTGGAATGATGCAGCAAACTCTAGGTTGAGCCAACGCAATGAGCTTAATGAGTTTTGATTGAAGGCATATGAGAGATCACCTTTTACAAATAAAGAATGAAGCTGCAACATGATCATTGCATAGAGAATCGTCAATTTGCACCAAGGGACTTAGTGCTGCTTTACAATTCAAGATTAAAGTTGTTCCTCGGGAAGCTCAAATCAAGATGGATAGGACCCTTTCGAGTAGCACATGCCTTTGATCATGGGGCTATTGAGTTGGAGAGAATAAAGGGAGGAATGTTCAAGATACATGGACAAAGAGTTAAGCCATACCTTAGGAAACGTAGAAGAGATAATGATTGTGGACAAATGGGATTGCGAGGAAGTCTGAGTACTCAAGCAATCTATCGCTGCAATAATAAACCATGTGTTGTTTGGTAGGCAGCCCAAGGTGTATATTGGTGCTTAGACGCCCAGGTATGATTTTTGACCTGTTATCCTTTGTTTTGCTCTGATTGCGTACATTGGGGAAAATGCACATCTTTTTCAATTGCATGTAGGTAGTTATGGGTTGAATCTATTACTACCCCAATTTTTTATCCTAGGGTTTTCTTTCATGTGTTCTTTTTCCCCATGAATTTTTACTTTCTATTGAACTGGCATGTTTAGGATGCTTAGGTAGTATTTGTAGCACATAGTACTAATGCTTGTGGCAGATAGAAAATGATACCTACTAAAAAAAAATTTTTTAGTAGTCTAGATAGCAACAATGTATGTTTAGGTATGTTGACAATGTTTGTTCTGATAAGTGAGAATAAATTGAGATAAAAAGCATGATCTGAGAGTCTTTTGTTGATAATATGATCAGTGCCATGTGAGTATGAGCTTTAAATTGCGAAATTCATGTGCTATGTGCTAATTCAAATCTTTCCCTATTACTCTTAAGTTAGATTATAGATTAATTGGATTAGGAAAGGATCATAGGTCATTGTTCTTAAGAGCCCGCTGAAACAACCCAAAAAAGAGCCCACAAGTGTACCTTAGAATGCCCGGAATTTTAAATTACATATATCTCAAATTCATTTATTATTTCAAAAATCTAACTTAATATTATTATTGAGGTGGTCAAAATTAGGGGAAAGGGGCCTAACCCCGATTTTAGAGCAAACAATTAGAAATTTCAATTTTCATAATTATTAATTTCCATAGATAATCCACGACAGCACCGCGACGCGCATCTTCACAGACATGTATGCCTTCACGATAGGTCCACATCGTGGACCTGTGTATTTCGCTGCCAGTGATTTCTATCTCAGTCTAAGGCTTTGGGTTCTTGGGCCTAAGTGTTTCCTAACGTGTTTTTACCTATACTTAGCCTTATTTCACCCTTATATCATCCTAAACATTTCGCAATACGTCTCAAAATACTTGGTCATTTTTTACTTCAAAATTCAATACTCAAAACCTTCATCCGGAATAAAGGATTCTCTTCAAGCTTTAAGCCTCCATTTTCAAACTTCATCAAGAACTTCCCCAAAGCTAAGGTATGTGGTGTTGAAC
>JAABOM020031424.1:0-17355 GCA_011800125.2 Solanum clarkiae
CTTTTACCATATGTATTCATGGTAATATTTATATACATATTACATGGTAGAACTTATAAGAAAATATTATAATTTCTTATTATAGCTACACACAAATCACATGTGTACATAATTTTTTTTGGTTTGTTTATTATTATTTAAAATTATATACATAGTATCCCTACGAATTATATATATTTATTTATAGCTCTATTTTGAAAGAATTATATACAAATTATATCTTTTACATATAGTTTTAATATATATTTATAGCTCTATCTTTTAGACGTAGTAATAGATATATAGATTCTGTATATAATTTCTTTTTTTTTTTATTTTTAAAAGTTTAATGTATTTGCTGATTCAATTATTTTTAATCCCTTAATTAAAAGTTTTATTACCATATTTATTAATTTTGTTGTCTTAAAATTGTCAACTGGCTTTTCAATAGCTTGCCACTTGGCTTAACCACATGCAACACTATTCTCCTTTATAATATATATAGATTTGTTATAAAAATACAAAAAAAAAAAAGAAGAAATAAGTGTAATATTCAAAATCACAAAGGATGTTAATCTATCTGTATTATATTAAAAGCATGAAGGCCTTTAGAATTGTTGTTTAAACTTTTTACCCTTCATTAAAATACTTCGCTTTAGACGAAATCGTATTTTCACTATTCTTCTTAATTTATTATTTTATATTTTATTTATTTAGTTTCAAGATTCACTTTCGAATGAAAATTTTTTTATATTTATAATTCACTCTTGATTTAGGACTATCATATATAAATAATTGTCAAGGCTATGAAAGATATTGTCACGGGTCTGTATTTTTACTTGGACTCAAATTAGTCATTTGTGACTTTATTGGAAGTTTGCGTTACAGACCAAAGTTTAAAATTTATTGTTGATTGCTTAAAAGAAATTAATTGTAAACATTAAAATGGATCCATCATTTAGTGTATCTTGTCACACTTTTAAAATTTATTTACCATACTTGTTGCATTTTACAACCCCATTATACGTATGTTTTTTATAATTTTTTAATCGTTCTAATGAATTTATCATAATTTATATAATACACATGTGCAACGCACGTGTCCAGAAACTAGTAGAAGAAAAAGTACATTATTTCCCCTTACTCGTCCCCTTCCGCAATTTAAAGGGAAAAAAATAAACAAACGATTAATCACAACATTTTTATTATCAATGAACCGGTGCCCCTGACACTTTTCTTTTCATTTTTGGATCTCTCTTTTTATTTGTCGCTCCTAATCCTCTTTCATATGAAAGCTTCGTAACATATATATCAAATCAAGGTCAAATAAAAGATTCTTCATCCCCTCTTTATACTTGTCTGCCACCTTTTGTTTCTTTTTTATTTGTCATTCAGTGTTCTATAGCTATATTGGATTCTGACTATTCCGAATTGGTTAGTGCTTAAAAGAAATTAATTATAAACATTAAAATTTCTCCATCATTTGATGTATCTTTCTACACTTTTAAGATTTATTTATTATACTTGTTGCACTTTACTGCCTATCATATGTATGTTTTTGATAATTGTTTAATTTTTCTGATGAATTTATCATTATTTATATAAAACACGCGTACAGCACACGTATATAGAAACTAGTTAAAGAAAAAGTACATTATTTCTCCTTACTCTTCCCCTACCACAGTTTAAAGGAAAAAATGAATAAACAAATGATTAATCATAACATTTTTATTATTGGTGAATCGGTGCCCCTCATACTTTTCTTTTCATTTTTGGATCGCTCTTCTTATATGTCGCTCCCAATCCTCTTTCTTATGAAAGCATTGTAATATATACATCAAATCAAAATCAAATAAAAGATTCTTCATCGACTCTTTATACTTATATATCACCTTTTTTTTCTTTTTGATTTCTCATTTAATGTTCGATAGCTATATTAGATCTTGACTATTCCAAATTCATTATTGCTTAAAAGAAATTAATTGTAAACATTAAAATATATCCCTCATTTGGAGTATCTTGTAACACTTTTAAGATTTATTTATTATACTTGTTGCATTTTACTACCTATTATACATATGTTTTTTAAAACTTTTATCTTTCTAATGAATTTATCATAATTCATATGATACACACGTGCAACACACGTGTCCAGAAACTAGTTGAAGAAAAAGTATATTATTTCCTGTTTCTCTTCCCCTACCGCAGTTTAAAGGAAATAAAAGTATAAACAAATGAGTAATCATAACATTTTTATTATCAGTGAATCAGTGCCCCTCATACTTTTCTTTCTGTTTTTGGATGGCTCTTCCTATCTGTCATTCCTAATCCTCTTATATACGAAAGCATCATAATATATACATCAAATCATGTAATAACCAACGAGTGTGAATTGGGAATGGAACCTTCAAACTCAAGCTATGTTATCTTGCAAGCCTTCAATCCAAGCTTATTTATGTGGTTTAGGGTCAGCATGAGCCTCCTACATCAAGCCAAGTTCAAAGGAACTCAATAGACTAAGCTTGTCACAACAACTGATAGAAGGGTCAACTTTAAATGGTCATATCTCTTAGCAAACAATGAACTAGGTGGCCTACAACCTGTCAAATTGAAGCTCTTTGAATTAGATTTCCAATGCACCCAATTTCACCTAATTTTGAGTTCGGGTCAAGAAGCTATGCCCATTTTTGTAAAGCCCTCCTCTGCTGTATTCCCTCCTTTTTACCAAGGCAAGCCATACGGCCACCCATACGGGTCGTGTGGCTTCTCATGGACCATAGGGGTGGGGTATCGTGAAATTCCTTCCAAATGATATTCTAAGTGTGGAATCACTATCTCAAAACTTGGTACCTTCAAACGGATGCTTGTATGGCCCGTGAAGCTTCACATATTCCGTACGACCTTCATTGGAAGCACCCTTGTCTTGAAGAAAATTTGCTGAAATTTTTTAAGTGTGGTCTCATGGGTACCTATACGGCTCGTGTGACTTCACACGGTCTGTGAGGCCTCTAATGGAACCTCACTTGTCTTGATGAAATTTTTCTAAAAATTTTCTTAGTGTTGTCCCATAGGCACCCATACGGTCCGTGTGCCTCCCTACGAGACCACTGGACACTTTTCAAGGTTCATTCGTTGATGGTCTTTTTGTAATGTTAATTCATTCTAAAGGTCATTTACGGCCTGAATACCCATTCTAAGCCCCCAAATCAGATTATACACCCTCATTCACTCTCATTATTCATTCAAACTCTCAAATTCAAAACCTAAAACCCTCCCTACAGGTCTTGTGATTAAAGATTCAACTTGGAAATTCAAGGAAGGATTTCTTCATGCATTGAGCCTTCAATTCCTCAAGAAAACCATAACAGGACATTTTATCGAATACTTGACGGATGTGTAGTACTAGTGTAAAATCATGCAACTCAAGAGTGAATTTATGCTATAAAATTTAGTGTAAAGTCATCAATAAATACTTCATAACATCCTCAAGTAATATACATCAAAACCCTTCATCAAATCTCATATTAGATCTTATATTCATAGCTTCAAACATGCTAAAACAGTCACAGTTTCATGAAACCCCAACATAGTGTACAATGAAATTCATAATAAATAATGCCCTTGAGTAAAGCAACTTTAAATCATGCAATTTTAGGTAAAAGAGATCTTGGGTATCATGGGTGAAAGGAACATATGAAAGAAACCCACATACCTTAGCTTTGGAGAATAACTTGATGAAGATTGTCAATGGAAACTTGAAGCTTGAGTGAGAACCTTAAAATCCGGATGAGTTTTAAGACTTGATTTTTAGGAGATAAAATATTGACTAAGTATTTGAGTGAGTATTTGGGAATGTCTTGAATGATATGAGGGTGAAATAAGGCTAAGTATAGGCATTTTCACATGTGGGAACACTTCGGCCTAAGACCCAAAAGCCTTGGACTGAACTTGAAAACTGGGCGAAATTTGCTCTGAGGCATGGCCTTAGCGCGTCGCTCCAGGGATGGGAAAACCTCACTAGAAATCAGTTTTTGGGAAAATGAAATTGTAATTTGTTAGACCCATTTCCCACTCAATTTGACCCCTGAACAAGAATATGAAGTCGAATTTTTGATATCGCAGATAGATTTTAGAGATATATGGAATTTATAATTCTGAGCACTTCCAAGACACATTTTTGGGCACTTTTTGGGGTCATTTTACTTCCAATGCTCCTAATAAGAGGTTTCTAATGACAACCCAAGATTTCAAGGTGATGGTGGTATAGTGTGTAATCCTATATGCCAAAGATATGGTAGGAGCCATAATGGCCCATGTTTAAAGAACTCTAATTCTTGCTATGGTTGTGCAGAAGTGGGTCATAAGGTGATTGATTATCCTCATGCTTAAAGCAAAGGTAGAGATGGTCGTCTACAAGGCTAAAGTGCAGATGCGGGTCAAAAGGGGAGAGGAGGCCAACAAGGGGGTGCTCAAAGGCAAAATAGATTCTATGGTCTTCCAAGGAGACAAGGGGTAGATGAGGTGCCCGATGTCATCACTAGTATATTAAAGGTTTTAAATTTTTATGTGTTTGCTTTGATAGACCCAGGTGCCCCTCTTTCTTTTATTACTCTTGTTGCCAAAAAGCTTCATGATAGTCCCAAATTGTTCTGTGAACCTTATGAAGTGTCTATTCCCGTTGGTAAGTCCATTGTTGCTGAACGAGTCTATAGAAACTATCCCATGTTCATTTTGCATAAAATCTTGCCTTGTAATTTTATTGAGTTAGATATGGTGGATTTAGATGTCATTCTTGGGATGGATTGGATGCATGCATATTATATTCTTATTGATTGTAGAACTCGTAGGGTTAAATTCTAATCCCTTAATAACCCTTCTTTGAGTGGGAAAGTTGTGATGTGGTGGTCAAGGGTAGATTCATTTCTTGCCTTAAAGCCCAAAAGTTGATTTCTAAGGGTTGTCTCTATCATCTTGTGAGGGTTAGGGATGTTGAGTCCAAAGTTCTTCCTATAGACTCGGTTCCGGTGGTTAATGAGTTTCTTGATGTCTTTCCCAATGAGTTTCCCAGTGTTCCTCCTGAAAGGAAAATAGACTTTGGTATAGACCTCCTTCCCGATACTCAACCCATTTATATTCTCCCTTACCATATGGGCCCAGTGGAGTTGAAGGAGCAATTGAGGGATTTGTTAGAGAAGGGTTTCATAAGGCCTAGTAAGTCACCCTGTGGTGCACCAGCATTATTTGTGAAGAAGAAGGATGGTTCCCTTAGAAAGTGCATTGATTACTGGTAACTTAATAAAGTCACCATAAAGAACAAGTACTCTCTACCAAGGATTGATGACCTTTTTGATCAACTTCAGGGGGTTAGTCACTTCTCTAAGATTGATCTTTGGTTCGACTATCACCAAGTGAAAGTGAGGGAATGTGACATTCCCAAGACGGCTTTCCGAACTAGGTATGGACAGTTAGAGTTTGTGGTTATGTCTTTTGGGTTAATTAATGCACTGACTATATTTATGGGCCTCATGAAGAGGATCTTTAAACCCTACGTTGACTTGTTTGTGGTGGTTTTTATTGATGATATCTTGATTTATTCCCATAGTGAGGAGGAGCTTATGGTTCACTGAGAGTGTTGTTGCAAATCTTGAGGGAGGAAAGGTTGTATGCTAAATATGAAAAATGTGAGTTTTAGTTGGAAAAGTTTCTTTTTGAGGACATGTGGTGTCGGGTAATGGCATTAAGGTAGATCCTAAGAAGATGGAGGTGATTAGGAATTGGCCTAGACCTTTGACTCCATCAGATATTAGAAGTTTCTTGGCTTTGGTGGCTTATTAACAGAGGTTTGTAAATGATTTCTCTTGTATTTCTTCTCCTATGACTATGTTGGCACAAAAGAAGGCAAAATTCATGTGGACTGATGAATGTGAGAAGAGTTTCTGAACTTTGAAAGATAAGCTTGTCTTCGCTCCTATCTTGTCTCTACCGGAAGGGTTGGAAGGGTTTTTTGTATATTGTGATGCCTCAAGAATTAGTTTGGGATGTGTTTTGATGCAAAGTGGTAAGGTGATAGCACGTACCTCTAGATAACTTAAGGTGCATAAGAAGAATTACCCCATCCATGATCTTGAATTAGCGACCGTGGTATTTTCTTTGAAAATTTGGCATCACTACTTGTATGGGGTTCATGTTGATATGTTCACCGACCACAAGAGTCTCCAATATGTGTTCACCCAAAGAGATCTTAACTTGAGACAAAGAAGGTGATTCGAGCTCCTTAAGGGTTATGATATGATTGTGCATTATCACCCTGGGAAAGCTAATGTTGTGGTCGATGCTTTAAGTAGGGTGTCTATGGGTAGTCTAGCTCATGTTGATGATGGTGACAAAGAGGTGGTGAGAGAGGTTCACCGGTTGCCTTGATTGGTGATTAGATTGGATGAGGTTGACCATGGTGGTGTAGTAGTTGTTGATGGTTCTAAATCATCCTTGATTGAAGTGGTTAAGGCAAAACAAGATCTTGACTCCGCCTTGCTAGAATTGAACTCCTTGGTGAGAGATGGTAAAGAGGAGGTTTTCTCCCAAGGGAGAGATGGTACCCTTAGGTACCAAGGTAGGTTATGTGTGCCAAATGTAGATGGTTTGAAAGAATTGATCTTGAAGGAGGCCCATAACTCATCCTATTCCATTCACCCCGGTTCTACAAAGATGTATAAAGACTTGAGGGAAGTGTGTTAGTGGGGTGGTATAAAGAGGGACAATGCTAAGTTCATATCTGGATGTCACAATTGCCAACAAGTGAAAGAGGAACATCAAATGACGGGTGGCCTAGCCCAAGATATAGAGATTCCTACTTGGAAATAGGAAGAGATAAACATGGATTTTGTGGTTGAATTGCCTAAAACTAGGAAACATTTTGACTCTATTTGGGTTATTATGGATAGAATGACAAAGTTGGCTCACTTCTTACCGGTCAAAACTACTTATGGTGCTGAAGATTATGCCAAGTTGTATATACATGAGTTGGTTAGATTACATGGGGTGCCTTTGTCTATCATTTTGGATTATGGTGTTCAATTCCCTTCTCACTTTTGGAGGTCCTTCCAAAGAGATCATGGTATCAAGTTTAAGCTTAGCACAATCTTTCATCCTCAAATGAATGTTCAAGCCAAGAGGACTACCCAAACCCTTGATGATATCCTTAGAACTTGTGTGTTGGAGTTTAAGGGTAGTTGGGATGAACATCTTCCACTCATTGAATTTGATTACCACTCAAGCATTGGTATGACTCCTTTTGAACCTCTTTATGGTAGGTGTTGTAGATCCCCGATTGGGTGGTTTGAAGTGGGGGAAATTTTTGCTAGGTCCAGATTTGGTCATAGAAGCCTTGGAGAAGGTGAGGTTGATTAGGGAGAGATTGAAAATAGCCCAAAGTAGATAAAAGTCTGATTTCAATGTAAGGAGAAGAGATCTTTAGTTTAAGGTTAGCGATTGGATTTACTTGAAAGTCTCACTTATGAAGGGTGTGGTTCGATTTGACAAGAAGGGGAAGTTAAGCCCGATATTTGTGGGTCCTTATAGAGTTTTGAAGAGGATTGGTAAGATAGCTTATGACTTGGAGTTGCCCATAGAGATGAATATGGTTCATCCAATTCTCCATGTATCTATGTTGAGGAAATGTATGTGTGACCCAAGTGCTATAGTGCCCTTGGATGTTGTGGTTGTTGTAGAAGATAATTTGGCCTATGAGGAGGTACCGGTGGAGATTTTGGATAGACAAGTGAAGAGGTTGAGAACAAAGATGTAGCTTCTGTCAAGGTCTTTTGGAGGAACCAACAAGTCAAAAGTGCCACATAGAAAGCCGAGACGGACATGAGAAAGCGATATACATATTTCCTCCACCCTTCTCAAGTCGAAGGTGCTAATTTAAGTCCTCTATGAAGTCTTATGTTTCAGCCTTTATGTCATTTTGCATCCATTCATGTTCATGTTGACAAGTTTATGGTGATTTTTGACACTTGTATTGAGATTTTTGAAAACGATGTTTAAATGCATTTGGTGCATTCATCTCGGGCTGAAATCTTGATGATTACTTCTCTTATGTATGTTTCTTTGACATTCGGGATGAATGGTCCCAAGGAGGAGATATTGAAACGCCTCAAAAATATGCTTCGGAAATGCCCATAATCATAATTTCCATATTCTCAAAATTTGTGCTTGATATCGAAAATCCGACTTCATATTCTTGATCAGGGGGAAAAATTAAGTAGGTGATGGATCCCCTAGTGAAAAAATAATTTTCGCAAAATTTTCTTATCTAGTGTGCATCCGCGACCAAGCCGTAACGTGGACTGGACGCAGAGTAGTACAATTTTTGCCTTCGCATTGGGTCCATGTCGCGGACCAGACGTGAACCAGTACAAGTTTTTCCTTAATTTTTTTGTTTCGGCCCAAGGGCCTTGGGGTCATAACCTCATGCCCACTTATGCATGAAAACACCTATACTTAGTCATTCTTCAACCCTATATTACTCAAGACCCTCTCAAAACCCTCTCCAAGACTTAACCAAATATTTCATCCAAATTCAAGCGTCCCAAGCTTAATTCCAAATCTCAAGAACTCTATTCAAGCTTCAAGTTTCCTTCAAGTCTACATCAAGAAAGCCCAAGTTTGAGCAATGTAGATTTCATCCATTGGATCCTTTCACCCATGGAGCCCAATCTCCCTTTTACGAAAAGTGCATGTTTTCAAGTTGTATCTTCTATGGGTATCTTTTATTATGGATTTTGATTACAAATTATGTTGGGGTTTTATGAAATGTTGATTGAATATGCATGTTTGTCTATTTCAAGATTATACTGTCATGACCCAAGCCTAGGGCCTAGATGTGATATGGCGAATGGGGAACCCGAAGGAACCCTAAGCAAGCCTTTTAACTTGTCATTATACATTATTGGTCGCGAAAGTATATAAGAGACATAACGTAAGAATGGGGTGAAGGGGCTAAGGGATAACTTGCAAAACATCATAACCAAGAGACAAGAGTCAAACTCACATCACAGATACATAATATGTCCAACAAACACCTCTATACATAGATAAGAGCAGGGCCAAGACAAAGCAACTGATCTCACCCTCATAGTCAAATAGAACATAAAGTAAAGTATCTCAACACAAGGTAATAGAAATAGACCAAGGTCCCCGAAATGGAGGTCTTACCAACTTGCTTGAATAGCACCGACTAGCCACGAGGAGCAGGACGATGAACAACTTAGGCACCAATTCCTACATGGTGATATCATCTAGGCAAGAGTATACGTTAGTACATTTGAATGTACTAGTATGTAGGATGCAATGCAATAAGAATTAGGCATCACAATCAAAATGCATAAAAATAGGCAATAAGCATTAATATAGAGATATGGCATATATGATCAATGCATAAGTAAAACATGCTTAAGTAACTCATGCTCATATAGGATATCATTTGTGAAGAATAGACCAAGCTAGATTTTCAAAGTATAAACCCCTTAGCCAGTTGATGATGATCTCACCCCATCACCCTAGTGGCGTGGTACAAACCCCTCACATGGTTGATGATAATCACATCTTATCACCCTGGTGGCAAAGTACAAACCCCTCATATGATTTGATGAGTACAAACTCCCACCTCAGTTGATGAGTACAAACCCCCACCTTGGTTGTCGAGCTCTTAGTCCCCCGGATTGGGCATGGTGTAATGCAACACTTTATATAGAGTATATCATATACATAAGCTCATTTCATTGTCATATAGTTATTCATATCATATCTCATACGTTGGACCTTCAACTCCACAAGAAACCCTAGCCGGATATTTTATCAAAACACTTGGGGGTGTAATGGGAGTAAAAGACCATGCAATTTAGAGATAAGCTTATGCAAGAAAACTGTTGTAAAACCATCAATCAACACCTTGCAACATCCCCCAGACATTCACATCAAAACCCCTTATCAAATCTAATATTAGATCCAAGATTTAGAGCTCAAAACATGCTAAAACAACCATACTTTCATGAACTAAAATCATTGTGCAGTAAATTTCTTAATATACAAGACCTATATGTAAAATTAATTTTAAATCATGCGAATTGAGTAAGGAGGAGATTAGGGCACCATGGATGGAGGAACCCAGTGGCTAAAACTTACATACCTTAGCTTAGAGATGAACTTGGTGAAGATTGGAGATAAAGACTTGAAGCTTGAAGAAGAACCTTGCAGGAGAACCTTATCTTAGGATGAGGGTTTTGAGACTTGAATTTTGGAGTGAAAATATGGCTAAGTATTTTTAGGGAGTATTGGAAAATGTTTTGGGATGATATGAGGGTGAAATAAGGTTATGTATAGGTAAAAATATGTTTGGGAACACTTAGGCCCAAGACCCCAAAGCCTTGGACCGAGATAAAAGTCACTAGCAGTGAAATATGCAGGTTCATAATGCAAACCTATTGTGGAGGCCAAATTATCACATGTCCACAACAATTGCGTGTCGTGGTGCTGTGGATCGCCTCTGGAAATTAAAATTTTGGAAATTTGAAATTGTGATTCAATTGCTCTAAAATCGGGGTCAGCCCTTTTCCCCCTAGTTTTGACCCCTTGAACAATAATATGAAGTTGAATTTTTGAAATAGCAAACGAATTTTGAGATATATAGAAATTAAAATTTCGGGCATTCCAAGGCACATTTTCGGGAACTTTTCAGGGTCGTTTCATATACTATGAATTGGTTTTGTCTATTGAGACTATGCATATTTTGAGCTTTGAAACTATGGTCTATTATGAGATTTGATGATGGATTCCATGGTATCTTACATGTGGGTTTTACTATATGATGGTGGGTTGATTTGTATTGAGTTTTCTCATATTATTTCACTCTTGAATTGCATAATTTTGAACTACCATTACACACCCATCAAGTGTTTGATAAAATATCTTGACAAGGATTCTCAAGTTATTGATGGTCTATTACATGGTCTATAAGTCGAGTGGCTTTATGATGATTAAGAGCTTGCATGTATGCATTGAATTCATAAAAAGTATCTGTAGTGTTGCAATTCACCACACCTTGTTGGGGGTGACATGCCCAATCACCTTGTTGAGGGGGTGACATGCCTTAACCACCTTGTTGGAGGGTGACATGCCCATACTATCATGTTGAGGGGTAGATACCTCAACTACCTTATCGGGGGGGAGTGACATGCCCATACTACTATGTTGAGGGGTAGATACCTCAATCACCTTCCAAGGGGTGACATGCCTTGGATTCCAAGTAATAGTTGCTTGGTCTATAATTATGGTCTTTTCCCACACATGTAATCTATATTTGCAAGTTATATGATTTATAAGCATGTTTTACCTCGAGCGTTAACCATGCATAGCATATTGATATTATACCTATCTGTTGCTTATGATTATGCATTTTGACTATATTGCCTTATGTCTTGTTGCATTGCATCCTACATACTTAGTACATTCAAACGAGCTAATGCATACTTTATGCCTACATGATGTTACCATGTAGGAACCAGAGCACCCTTTGATCATCCTCCATGTGGCTAGTTCGGTGCTCTGGAAGATAAGCTTTGGTGAGTCCTGAAGTTCGGGGACACTAGCTATGCTACTCTTACTATTTGATACTTTTTTATATTGAACATTTGATACTACGAGGGTTATCCCGGAAAGTATCTTGGCCTCCACTCCAATCTATGTTAGAGGTGTTGTTGGAAACACCTCTTGTGCGGTTATTTTTGCTTTTGCAACCAAGGATGTGTGATTGATATACTAAGAGGCTTGTTTGGGGGTTCCTTCGGCTTCCCCATTCATCGTGTCACGTTTAGGCCCTAGGCTTGGGTCGTGACACTTAAGCAGGGTAATATGAGTGTGAGGTAATACACCCTCAAGTTCACGAAGCTCTCAAAGTATGCTCCTATGCTAGTGGCTGACCCTCGTGCAAGAATGCACAAGTTTATTTCTGGGATTTTTGGTTTGGTTGTGAAGGAATCTTGTATAACTATGCTTATTTGGGATATGGACATCTCTAGGCTCATGGCATATGCTGAATAGATTGAAGGAGAAAATCTCAAAGAGAAAAGGGTGCATGATTCTAAGAGGGCGTGTAATGATGGTAGGTTCTCCAACGTCGAAGGTAGCGGTGGACATGACTATCGTTAATAGGTCAAAGATCTAGATCAAGGGAGTCTAAAGGATAGGAAAACTAATCCTAAGTGCAAGGGATGTGGCAAGAATCATTTGGGAAATGCTTGATGGGATCGGGTGCGTGTTTCGGTTGTGGCAAGATGGGGCACAAACTTGCTCATTGTCCTGATGCTGAGAGGAAAGGCCAAGGAGGCCGTCCTCAAGGTCAAATGGTTCCATGTGAGCAGGGTCAATCTAGATTTCAGTAAGGTGATGCTCTTTGCAACAATAGGTTTCATGCTCTACATGCTAGGCAAGAGTTGAACGAGGCTCCGATTACGGTGGATGGTAAATTAAAAAAAAAGGGCTTTGATTTTGGGTATGTATACTTAGCTTGATCCGAATGTGAATTGAAAATACCTTTTCCTACTCTAATCTACTGAGGCCTACCGTATTAGGTTCTTCCTTTTCCAAGTAGTTCTAATTCTTTGACTCTTAAGTTTCATGACATGACATGCATACATGTGCACCAAAATAATTTTTATGATGTTTTGAATGATTTGGATATGTTTTAATATGATTCTTAATGATTTTATGATTTTCAAGTGATAAAAAGGCATTGTATCTTGTGATTAAATGTTTCATGTCCTAAGCCAAGCCTTTCAAGCTAGTCTGCTTCTCATTCGAGGATGAATAATCCTGTGGCGGAAGAGGCGATGTAATACCGGAAGTTGTGAGATGGGAATGGAACCTTCAACTCAAGCTAAGTTTTCTTGCAAGCCTTCAATTCTAGTTTATTTATGTGGTTTAGGATCATCATGAGTCTCCTACATCAAGCCAAGTTCAAAGGAATTTCATTGGCTAAATTTCTCACAAGAACCGATAGAAAGGTTAATTTTAAATGGTCATATCTCTTAGCACAAAACGAACTGGGTGGCCTACAACTTACCAAATTGAAGATCTTTGAATTAGTTTTCCAACGCCATCTAGTTTCACTTAATTCTGAGTTTGGATCAAGAAGTTATGCCCGTTTTTGTAGAGCCCTCATTGTGATGTGTTCCCTCCTTTTTGCCAAGGCAAGCCAAAAGAGCACCCATACATGCCGTGTGGCTTCTCACGGACCGTGGGGGTGGGGTATCGTGAAATTCCTTCCCCAAATAATATTCTAAGTGTGGAATCGTCGTCTTGAAACTTGATACTTTCATACAGACACTTGTACGGCCCGTGAAGCTTCACACAGTCCGTACGACCTTCATTGGAAGCACCTTTGTCGTGAAGAAAATTTGCTGAAATTTTCTAATATGGTCTCACGGACACCTATATGGTCCATGTGACTTTACACGGTCCATGAGGCCTCCAGTGGAACCTCACTTAGCTTGATGAAATTTTTCTGAAATTTTCTAAGAGTTGTTCCACAGGCACCCATACGGTCCATGCGCCTCTCCTACAGAAACCCTGGACACTTTTTAAGGCTCATTTCATTAATGGTCTTTTTGTAATTTTGATTCATTCTAAGGTATTTTAGGGCCTTGATACCTATCCTAAGCCAGCAAATCAAATTATACACCATCATTCTTCGTTCAAACTCTCATATTCAAATCTTAAAACTCTCCCTATATGTCTGTGGTGGAAGATTCAACTTGGAAATTCAAGGAAGGCTTTCTTCTCCTGTTAGCACCTAATTTTTTACCAAACCTAAGTTATGTACCTTTTAGTATTTAAATATTTATTTTTTGAATCTAAATTAAATATTTTTATCTTATTTATAATAATTTTATTTGAAAACTAGAAAAATAGAGTGACATTTTAGTGTAAGTTTTGTTTTAAAGAAGAGAAAAATTCTAAAAATATATATTTCTTTTGATTTCAATTCTAATAAATAATCTAGTATTGTTAGTATCTTCTTAATTATATTTTAGTTTTAGCTAGTTAACTTTTCTATATATATTTTGTTGTAATTTAAAATAGTTTTCTAACATTTTTTTTTTACTTTTTCTTTTCAAGACAAAAACAAAACAAAAATAAAATTAAAAAAAAAAACTAAAATAAACCTAAACTACCCCAAAACCCACACCCCAGTAAACTACCCCACAATGCCCTCACACTAAACCCACTATTCCCTCACATTAACTCCCCACACAACATAGACAACACACAACACATATACATGGCAGAAGATAAAAAAGGAGAAGAAAAATCATTCACCTCTTCTACATACACACACCCCTAAAAAACCAAAAAAAGACACAACTCATAGACTAAAAAAAAAATCTGCACAAAAAAAATAAAAAAGAACCTCTCAAAAACACAACTAGAGAAAACAAAAGTTGAGTTTAAAGCTTGCTTTTGTGGTTTCGGATTCATAGCTCTCAATTGTGGTTATGTTCTTCTCGTGAATTAATATTCACCAAAGGTAACATTCTATTGTTATTATATGATTTGAAGTCACAACTGTAAGACATGTTTTAATGTTACAAATGTTGCTCAAGTTTTATGTCTATTTGATTTTGATATTATATTATTGAAGTATGTTTGAATTGTTAAGATTTGAATAAAATGATGTATTATGTGATTATTTCTATTTATGTGTGAATGTTTTCTTTCTTACATGTTTTTGTTTAGTAAAAGTATTTAATTTAATAAAAAAAGAGAGAGAGAAGGTTTTCTCACATCTCCATAACTCCTCCACTTGCGTCAATGTACTACAACCCAACATCAACAGACAAAGACAAAGACGAAAATGTTATTCTTTTTAATAATTTTGTTATGAATTAAATTATGAAAGAAATTGTTCCATTGACTTCTTATATTATTTACTGCACAAAGTTAATTATTCATCTGATATCCTTTTTTTTCCTAATGAATTAATGTTGGAGCCCAAGGGAACAATTGGGCGTTGATAAACACGAATTTGAGAGAAAAAAATTCTTCTATTACTCACAAGAATAGATTATAAAACAACTCTCAAACTCACATTTTATTATACTCTTGTCTTGGTGTTTTTGGTATATTTTTTAAGGAGCTCAGCAGCTCCTTTTATAGGGGAAATTATACGCCCATAGATGTCATTGATGACATCACAAAGGGGTATAATATTCAACAATGGCAGGTTAAAAAATAAAATTCAACAATGGCAAGTTGAAGAAAAAATTCAATAATGGCAGGTTGAAGAAAAATGGTGGCTTTTGTTGAGTCAATTTATGGGGCTGGACTTCTTCAATTCTCCCCCTCCAGCCATATCCGGAACAAGTGTCCTAGCTATATCTTTGCATACCTCTAACTTCTCTCGAGATCCCACTTTCGTCAACATGTCATCTGGATTCTCCTTTGTATGGATCTTCAATTAGTCTCAATAGTTGTCGATCTATCACCACGCATATCCAATGATATCGAATATCAATATGTTTTGTACGAGAATGGTACATGGAGTTCTTACTCAAATCTAGAGCACTCTGACTATCATAATGTACCTTATATTCCTTTTGCTTGATTCCAAATTCTTGGAGATAACGCTTTAACCACAACATCTCTTTTCCAGCTTTCGCGGCAGCAATGTATTCTTCTTCGGTTGTGCATAAAGCAACACACTTTTGTAGTCTTGAATGCCATGAAATAGCTCCCCCTGCAAAAGTGTAAATAAATCCTGAAGTAGATTTTCTACTATTAAGGTCTCCGGCCATATCTGCATTTGTATAGCCCTCCAAGATTGGATCAACTCCCCCGTAGCAAAGACATAATTTTTTTGTACCCTTAAGGTACCTGAGAATCCACTATACTGCCTCCCAATGCTCTTTCTCGGGGTTGGAGAGAAAACGACTCACCCTTCCCACTGCGTACGTAATATCTAGCCTCGTACACACCATCGCATACAGACTTCCGACTGCTGAAGAATATGGTACTGACAACATCTCCCCAATCTTTTCCTTGGATGAGGGACACGATCTCTTGCTCAACTTGAAATGGTTGGCTAATCGAATGCTAACTGGTTTTTCATTGTTCATGTTGAACCGTGCAAGCACTCGTTCAATATACTTTTCCTGAGATAGCCATAACCTCCGGTTCTTCCTGTCTCGGGTGTTCTGTATTCCCAATATTTGTTGAACCGGTCCTAAGTCTTTTATGTCAAAAGACTTAGAGAGTTCTTTCTTTTAGCTGGTTGATCTTCGTTGCGTCTTTCCCCACGATCAGAATATTGTCTACATATAGTAGAAGAGCAACAAAATTTCCGTCAGAAAACTTCTGAATGTAGACATATTCAGCTGCTGAAGTTTTCTTGTACCCTTGACCCACCATGCATGAGTCAAACTTCTTGAACCACTGCCTAGGTGTCTACTTCAGACCATATAAGCTTTTCTTCAGCTTGCATACGAGGTTATCTCTCGAAACCTCAAAACCTTCCTGCTGCTCCGTGTAGATTTCTTCTTTTAAGTCTCCATGAAGAAAAGTTGTCTTTACATCCATCTATTCAAGCTCCAAGTTCATACTTGCGACCATTCCAAGTATGACTCTAATTGAAGTCATCTTGACTAATGGTGAAAATATCTTGCCAAAGTCAATCCCTTTTTTCTGTTAGAATCCTTTGACTACAAGCCGTGCTTTGCATTTCACCATTTTTTCACTGCCATCCTTTTTCAGTTTGAACATCCATTTATTTTTCAGTGCCTTCTTCCCTCGTGAAAGTTCTATGATCTCATAAGTCTGATTTTTCTGCAGAGACTTCATTTCATCCTGCATTGTGAGAAATCACTTTTCTTTGTCCTTATGAGATACTGCTTCATGGAAACTCTCTGATTCTCCATCTTCAGTAAGTAGAAGGTACTCGGATTTTAGATATCTTCTCGATGGAATCCGACCTCGTTCAGATCTACGAACTTCTGGAATAATCTGTGGAGATCCACCATCATTTTGGCCTTGTGATGGTCCTGGAACATCTGCCATATGGGGTTGTGGCTTCCCCTGCTTAGCACCATCACTTTCCTCATTATCTTCTACTTCTGGCATATTTTCTAGCACAACATCACCATTTCTCATGAATGGTTCTGTTGCTGCTTCTAGTATTTGATTTGCAACATTTGTCTTTTGAGACACTGTGGATTTTTCAATGTCATCAATTGTCTGGCTTTCATGAAAAACCATGTCCCTACTTCTGATCACCTTTTTCTCCTTTGGATCCCATAACCTGTATCCAAATTCTTCATCTCCATA